>CM031239.1:958122117-958369617 GCA_018340775.1 Taxus wallichiana var. yunnanensis | reverse complement strand
ATATGAAAATCAGGTTTGAATAAATATTCAATACTTTGCAAAAGATAACCATGACTTCCTTTCTCCACTAACTTATATGAAGAAATAACCATAATATTCCATGATATATTTTGTAGAAAATGTTAATAAGTTGATCATAATTATTCCCACTTCTTCTCGTCCAAATGTAGATAATTAGAAAATTTTGTTCATGAATGCCCATTTTCCTGAAGTTAGTTTCATACCATGGAGAGCTCAACCAAACAATTTGGAAAACACTCAAGAACTATCCATCGGAATGGAAGATGGCTTGATCATGTCAGGTAAGATCAACAATAATTCAATAAAGGATAAGGCATACATTTCCAAAGATGAAAGATTTGATCCATTGTTGTAAAATTTGGCCAATGATTTTACGATTTTGAAGAAGGAAGTCACCCAACATACATCATACAAAAACCGAAACATAAATCAAATTGTAGGAGAACCCTAAAGGCTTGCCCTAGAAGCTCCACTTTGGTTAATGTGACATGTGGAACCGATGAATATGAAGGAAAATAAATTATTGAATTAGAATATTAGGAAGAAGAGGAAGATAAATATGCTAGGATTGGGTATTTTGAATACTCACCAGATGAGGAATTTGAAGAATCCACAGATAGCTACTCATGTGCAATGTTCACATGATAAAAAATAGAGAAAATAACCTCCTCTTCTACTTCCCAAGATAATCATTTAGATCCTAAAATGACGACTCTATGAAAAATAAAAATGAAAAGAATATCATTATAGTACACTTCCACAGGAAAACTAAGAATAATCTTAAGACTACCTCAAACAAGAATCATTACGCCTCTTTGGGTAAGTATCATGGATCTCCTCTTGAAAAATAAGTTTATGTTTTCTATGATCCTAACAATGATAATCCTACTCATATTAAGGATTCAATAGTTCTTAATGTTCCTATAATTTTTATGCCTTTAGACATCACTGACCATTATAAGAAATCCAAAATTTATATTTGCATGTCTAAATACTTGAGGACTACCCCAAGAAATTTTATAAGTTGGTCTAGTTTATCAAAGGAAGTAGTTCAATTTCATGTTCCAAAAATTCCACTTTCAAAGAAATGCCTCTCACTCCTCATGCCACTCCTCAGAACCATCTTTCTTCCATACCCTCCACCTCTAAAGAAATTGAACCTTTCTATCTAGCCTTTCTTATGAATGGATACAAACCGGGATAATTGCATTATTGACTCGGTGTTTTGGGAAGTGTCATTCCTACAAAGGTTTTAAATCTCTTGGTGTGTGTGTGTGTGTGTGTGTGTGTATATATATATATATATATATATATATATATCCTACTAATGGTAATTGTTAGTCCATTGAAAACAAATAAGGACCTCTTGTTGGCAAGGTAAAAAATTATCAAGTAGCATTTGCATATTTTCCTCACAAGAAGATCATGATGAAAATTCTTGTAGCATACATGCCAGCCTCATATGGTATGTTAATAAGCCAAATATTTTATCAAGATGTTGGGGGAGATATACAGATGGATTTGTCACATGCCACCATTCCAGTTAATGGTAAGATGAAGAAAATTCTCCCATCGGAAAATGAAATACATTGTTTAGAGATCAAATGATCCAAGGGTAGAAACCCTATTTCAAGATTCAAGGGCTTGCAATTTTTCATAATTTTAGAAGAATATGTTTAGCTTCTCATGTTGATGGAAGAATATCTGAGTGTCCCAAATCTAGTTAGAGAAAATCATGGTGACTTGATGGCATCGAAATTTTAAAGCATGTACTTTGAACTAGATGTGAGCATGAGAAAAGTTCCTTTACTTGATTCATGATGATGGTCATGAAATTATTAAATTGCAACAAAGTAACCCCGAGGTGATGAGAAATGTAGGACATGAATGAAAAATGACGGAAAATAAAATTTTGGAAGACTCGAGTCTAATGTTTCCAATCATATTCTTAAAACTCATCATGAAGTTTTTTTCAATAAGTAAAACTATAAATACGAAGATTTCTCTTTCCTATTGGGATATAATGTCTCATGAAATGAGAAATGAACAAACAAAATCATGCTTCATATTATCAAAGTTGAATCTACTCAAGCAGATGATGATTTCACAATGGAAATGGTATCCCTAGTTCATGTTGTTCAAGTTTGGGAAAATGACAATCTAAATATTTCAGCTCCCAATCTTGTTCGTATTCCCCTTTGATAAGGATGAAGAACTTCACAACGAAGAGTGGTAGATGGAATGATGCTTGATCCCAAGGATTATTTTGTTCAAAATGAAAATCTTTTCAACAAGAAATGTATAAACAAGATAATGATTTCATCTTCCAATGCTGACTCCCCTTAAGGAAAGGATATTTTAATCATGATTATGGATTTGAAGCTCAAATTGGATAAGATGGAGAAGATGATGATTTCCTTGTTGCATGCCCAACCTTTTTCTCATTGGCTTTCCAAGATAATGAAGAAATATACATACCACACAATATAAAGCAAAGACAAGTCAAGAAATATTAAATGTGCTTAAAAGAGGGTTTTTTTGGAGCAATTGAGAAACATAGGGCATCAAGAGCCTTGTGATAGAGTTAAAACCCCTAAAACATTTGTTGAGAATCAAATCATGAAAATAGTGGTCATAAAGTAGATGGAAAGAAAAGAAAAATACCTATTAAATATCATAAACCTCAATGTGAGGATAAAATGTGTAGTATGATGAAGATTATTACCATATTAGTGAAGGAAAATCAAGAATTGGTATGATCTTGGGAATCAATGAGTAGAAAGGGGAAAATGTGTCCAAATGAAGAAGGAAATGAATGCTTAAATGGATCCTTACTCACCAAAACCATGATGAAAGCTTTCTCGAGAAATTAAAAAAAGGGTTCATATTTCGGTGAGTTTGTTAATGGATTTATGTAAGGAAGGAATTCAATGCTACCCGTGTAAGAGTAAGTTGATTAACTAAAAATGGACTAACTATGTACTATGGGGATATTTAATTTAATCTATGAAAAATTGTAAATAAAGTAAATAAATACAACAAAGAAGTATGCAAATGATCTAAGAAACTATGCAAAATGAAATTTTAACCCTAATATGCAAGGAGGAAGAGTAAAGAACTCATCTCAATAGAAGATGCTCATACTACAATGCCACTATGATGACTATAAAAATCAGAAGCATGAATGACTATGCGTAATCCCCAAATAGGATGTTTCGGAGGATCTAGATTGATTGGAGTGCACAGGAAGAGGACTAGGGCACTGCAAGTGCCCTAGTCTACAATATGGGCTTCTTGGTCAGTGCAAAAGCTCAAACTGATCTTCACATGGATGGAAGATGATCTAGAACCTTCATTTTTGTCCCATCAAGTTCTCCATGCTCCTTCGGATGTTGCCAATAAACCAAAAAGAAAGAAAGACCTGCAAGACCCCAAAACAAGCACTAAACCCTAAAAAAATAATGCATATGAAGGGGCTAAACTGACCTTAGTTGCCAAAATGGTGGACTTACTAACTCATTTTTGCACTACATCTCGGACCCAATGTAGTTATATGTGCAAGTGTATGTGTAGACACTAAAATTAAGTCACACTCTCCCCTTGTGTCCCTTGACATATAAACACCCTTCATCACATTAACCTAGCCATGACCCCCTTCACCTCACTAGTATTAATTTAATTAAATTAACTCATTATCCTCACCATATTTATTATTTAAATATCTTAATTTAGATAATATCCACACAAACAATTCACTTAGACACCTCACCAAGATGACTCAACCTAAGACCTATTCTTAGCAAGTTCCCATAACTAACTAAGACTTACCCAAACCCTAAAAATCAATGCTTGCATTCCCTCTAACCACATTCCTACATGCTCACAAGAAGCTCACGGTCTAATCCGTGGGATGATGACACAAGATCTAAGGAAATTAGGAGGATTTCCCCTAAGTTTAGTAAACCTAGAAAATCCCGCCTTGATCGGCGTTGGTTGCCCCTAACCGTTGTCGGTTAAGCTGCATTGTCGGTTACCCCCTTTTTAACCCCAAAACAACTTTATTCTCAAGGTTGGAATTTGGAACTTGGAAGTTGGAAAAATTGGGAGAAATTTGAGGAGAAAGAATGAGATCTCGGAGAGATAACGCATCTTGAGAGCAAATTCCAGCAAGAACTCACATCGAGGAAGGAGATTGAGAATCTTCTCCTGTCAACCATCCTTGCCATGTTCGATCTATCTAAGTAAGGAAGAGTGTACATACAGCCCATGTAGAAGATTTATTTCAGTTGGGTGAGCACTTGCAACCTCCAAACCCATCATCAACACCTCCATCCTTCACACACAGAGACTTTCAAAATGAAATCCAAGTATAACATCATAATTTCCTGGTTATTTCATTTCATCATTATTTTATCATCCATTGTTTATCTTGCTCCTTATTGACCATCTCTAACACTTTTCACCATCCCATCAAACCTCACAAAATCCTACTCCAGTCACCCATTACCTCATCCCGACCAACCAAAATCCTTTGTGCAATCACAAAGGAGACCAAAACCCCATTCTGTGACATTTCCAGATCTCACAGTAACCAGCGCCGGTTATACCTAACCACGGTCGGTCACCCCTGACCGACGCCAGTCTCTATGTTTTCCCACACAACCTTAAACAAAGGCCTATCCACCTAATTTTACCTTACCCTCACTCACCTGTGACCTACCCAAGACCTTTTATTAGACCTGCAGAACCCAGAACCAACCATTTGACCTGTGGATTCTATTCTAGCTTAGCCTGTTAGATTAGATCTATTTCTTATTGTGTTTTAAGTGAGATACCTAAATCATTTTAAAATAACAATAGGATTTACTTTGTTTACAACATTAATTTGTTTAAAATAGTGGATTGACATCTAGGAAGTACCATACTTCTCGGATCTAGCTTACGCTAGGTAGTTCACTGCCCATATTGTTTAATTCTTTCTGGTGGTCTTGCTTTCATTACAGGTAGTTCCTCCTAGCCAAAAGGAAGCTCTCACAATCAGTCTGTGGATTTAAAAGTCATATGCGTGCAACAACCCATCAACTGACATTTGAATAGGTATTCCTCCTACGCCCATTACCCTATCTATTTTGTCAACAATTCAAAGAAACAATCTAAGAAAAAGTGAAACATTTTGGCACGCCTGGTGGGACCCATCCAGGGTTCCTTGCATTTCATTCATTCCTAGGAAAAAATTGTGTGTTTGTTTCCCTTCTAAAAGCGTACACACTAATTTTCTTCCCTAGTAATCCACTCCTTCTTTCTATTTGCTCTAAAGGAAACTTTTCTTTTGGTGTACTTAAAAGAATCATCTCTTCATGTTTTCTACATTTTAGTGAAAGAGCATCCCTCTTCCTATTCATCTATTTTTGTCATCAAATATCATACTTTCGATTTGGGTTTAAAATCATTGCATTTCATTCTAATTTTTACATTAGCTCACATTAATTAAGGGTAACCTATACGCTTGAAGTCATTACTAGCTGATGGTTGACAAATGAATCATAGAAAGGCACTTATCCTTTTCTCTTTCTCTGAGTCTTACCAAACCACACAAAAATTCAAATACATACATTCTTAAACAACATCTTACCTAGAAGAAGCTGTAGGTGATCACATGATCACGGCACAGTGGGCACCTAGCTCACTGCTCTGTTGAGTCATACTTCAAAGTGAAGCCCGCCCCCACCATAACAAACCTGAAACCTCACCCTTTAGATCTCCTTCTTTGTAGGAAGCCATCCTCACCAAAAATCTATTTCACAATTCATGTGTCAGTCCCTAAATAGCATAAGATAAACAAACATAATAGAAAAGAGCACTCTTAGGATCACATTTTCTTAGTGTTTCTACTTGGTTTGTGTTTTGAGGTGAAAGATCACGTTCATCACTTTTTTGTTCATCCTTACACACTCCTCATCATAGCTGGTGTATTCCGGCTTCACCTGAGTGTGCCTGGGCCATATCACCATCATTCCCAAAATTATGGGTCTGATTCCACCTCAAATTCTAATTCACAACCACTTTTTCTCATCACTATTTCAATCTCACAGTAGCCGCCATCGGTTACCTCTGACCGCCATTGATTAAACACAACCGATGTCAGTTCCAGGTCCTTTTTCTAACCTATTTAAAAGGACATTTTCACTTCACTCTCTTACACTTTCCACAGTCTTTATCACTGTCACTTTTCCCATTAATGTTTTACACATCCCCAAATTTGGCATACTTGTCGATTTTTCCTTCTGCTTCACTGTTTACTCATTGTCCATTTTCTACAATGACAAAGCCGATTACCCACGACCGACATCGGTCTTCCTTAACCGGCATCAATTAGCCTGTTTCATATTCCACCCACCATGTGTTATGTCATCCATTTTTTTATCACCCTATTCACCTGTTCCTCTGTTGTTCTCTTATTATTTATAGAGAAGCACCCCACCTGATCATTTCTAGTTCACATGGTACTGACCCAAAGATAAGAGAACACCCTTGTGTTCCACGCCAGTTGCCAACCGCTCCCACCTAGTCCTTCACCACCTTCTATTTTATCACTAGCCATGGATCCCATCCAACCTACCAATATCGCTACCGAGATGAGGAGTTCACACGACTCCTTGACCAGAACCCTACTGCCTTGCAGTTTTATCTCTCCCATTTGTCCACTCGAGATGCCTTGGGTCAGTTGATATACGACATGCCTATATCTATCCCCCGACTCTCACACCCACTTCCACATCAGCCCCATCTAGCTCCGTGCTACCTACATCCACCTTATCCCTAGTTGTTTCATAGTTAGGTTTCATACCCCCCATGACTGCCGCGTCTGTTACCTCTGTGGCACCCATTACATCCACCATACCCTCGACGATTACCCCAAACACAACCTCATCCATTCCTCATGTCTCACACATACCTGTAGCTACATTCCCACCTCCAGTGTCGGTGACCCCTACCCCATTTTAGAACGTAGTTCTTTCCATTCCACAATCTTTAGCCCCTATTGCCACTAGGGTTACCATGACCCTTCCTCCCCCATATACATACTACCAACAACCACATGTTTCATCTATTGTTCATTCCAGGTATGTACCCCCTATTTCATTGCCTTCTTCTCCACCACCTTACATGGCAGCCCCATACACTAGAATGCCACCCCATTATACACCCAAAACTAACCTCCTCACGTTATAGGAGGCACCCAATCATCACAACCCACTAACGACCTAATTAGATTGATGATGGATAAGATGCAAACACTATTGGAGGCATCGGTTTCCGGCTCCCGCAACACTCTCACTTATGATGAGATTTTCAATGAGCCTATTCACCCATCCATTCCCATATGTTCATACCACTATGCATTAGGAAATGCCTAAATTCAACCACTTCAATAGTAAAAGACCCACAATAGCATTTGCGCTCGTTCAAACATGGGTGTTATCGATTGATCATGATGATGCCTTACTTTTGAGAACTTTTCCCATGTCCCTCACTTTGGACCTACATTAGAATTCGGTATAGTGGGTTACCCAAACACTCCATATTTTAATTCAATTACCCAAACACTCCATATTTTAATTTTGTCAATCATGTAGCCCAAGATTACCTTTTGGATCATTTTAAACTAAACTCATCAGATATTGCCAAGAAAGTTACCCCCATGACGATCCAAATTTCCATTCACGTCACTATGGCACGAGGTTGAATCTATCGAGAAGAAAATCAAATTACGAAATTTTTCAAGTCAAATGAAACCTCTTCTTCTTCTAAACCACCAACCAATTATTCAAGGCTAAAGGTACCACTAACGTGAGTGGTACTCAAGATGCTGATCAATCAACTTTTTTCTTTGGTACCTTTTCTCACCTGCCATAAAAGAGGATAAACTCATCGATCTCTTCACCCGACCTTGCACACCAGGCTTACATATCTCCCCGAACTTATAGGTCCAAGACTTTCAAAACATTCGATGAGGCATTCACTTAACTGGCACGATATAATTTAGAAATTTGGGCTATCGAAGAGAAGAAAATCAAATTATGAAATAAAAATTTGACATTCAAGTCAAATGAAACCTCTTCTTCTTCTAAGCTGAACTTTGAACCAGGATTATTCAAAGGCTAAATTATCGGTATCGCCAACATTTTGTGGTACTCAAGGTGAGTCAAAACATAATTCATCCAAATCAAGCTCCTCACACCCTACCTCATCTAATTTATCACCAAGTGGACGATGAATCCATAAGCATTTGCTTTTTCACAGGAAGATTCAATCAAGAGCATTAATATTAATTTCACTGTCTCGAAAATATACCCACAATTAGGGAACCTTACTCTTCTATTTTAGAAAAGCTAATCATCCAATGAAAATCACGCTCAAGCAAAGAGAATCATCATTTAAACCCACGAGAGTGAAAGGTCATTTTTGGCGGCAACTATATCACTTTGATTAAGACTATTGTCCAATAAATGCACACCACTGAGAAGAGACCTCCTGTCCAAAGCCGACCATCAAGGAAATGATTCTTTGGAACATCTGGGCGGATCCCAACACCTTTGTTGAAAGAGTAATCAAAATATATAAATCTTTAAAAATTCTTGTCAATGAAGAGCTCATTTCCCAATCATGCCCCTTCATCCAATTAAATAAGT
Organism: Taxus wallichiana var. yunnanensis; assembly: GCA_018340775.1. NCBI lineage: Eukaryota > Viridiplantae > Streptophyta > Pinopsida > Cupressales > Taxaceae > Taxus > Taxus wallichiana. The sequence goes on along the minus strand of CM031239.1, from coordinate 958,360,903 downwards.
GAGACATCGAATCATGATACCCATACTTGTGAGGTTCATGCGATCTTTAACGAGATGACTTTATTGCATCTCAGATTACCTCACATCCCTTCCATAGAGGCCGTGAATCCTAGCCCAAAATCCTCCTTCCATGCTACGAAATCTAGCTAAGATCGTTACCATTCCTTCACCAATAGAAGAAAGACACCCTTTATCTCTGCGCATCACCTACAGAGGAGATAAGATGGATGCAAAGCATCTTTTGAGTCAGTGGGACCCCATCAAAGGAAAACACGAGCTTTGGAACATCCCTCGAGAAATGAGACCATCTCACCCCTAGCTTCTCCACTTAGTGAACCTTTACTTTTGTTACTCAACTGCCGTACCTCCTTGATTTGACATTGCCACTCGCAGGACCACCCATTACCTCCTCCACCCACCTTTTTTTTTGAGAGGAGATAAAAATGCCTGATCAAAAATCTATCCATTCCTTTGCTGTGGAGGGGAAGGAACTCCCATTATCCCCTCCTTGGATCCCCATCATAGACAAGAGCATGATTACAAATATACCGCCTTTAGGGCCTTGACTCTTCTATTTTAGGATACCTTTTCCACCCATAAAACCACACACTGCCTCTTTTCGAGCTCGACATTCTCCATCCACCGCTACTTGACATCCATTTCAAACCTACTTTCAGCTCGACTCTACCCATACTTGTGAGGTTCGTTGAGTTTAAGCCTGGCTTGTTGATCTCCCCTCACATGCTATCTTCTAAGATTCATTTTCCATGAATTCCCATTAGGGTCCTCACCAATAGAAGAACTTCACCCTACGAGGATGTGCCATTCTCACGTTTGGAACCTTTACCTATCACTTAGAGTATGTGGATAGAGCTTTGTTATGGGGGCACCTCCTACTCTCTGTCTTAACACCTCACTAACTTCACCTACGTAGATGCGAGAGAGAGATCCATCTCTCTTTTTAAAAGCTGAGCCATCACCCTTCAAATACCCATAATAAATGACACCTCCACTATCTACCTAAGCACATTTCCACCCATAAAACCACATACAACCACCTTTGCACCCATGCCACATACCCCTCTCCCTCCATTATCCTCCATATCTGTTAACAATCACACCACACCCTTACCCATAACCCGACCTATGCCTAAACCCAAACCCATACCCACAACATTTACCTCCACTAAACCTATTACCACTTTAGGGGTCACCCCACCACCACCTTACTCATCCACCTATTAAGCTAGATTTAGCTACATCCTCCAACATTAAAACCACACCTACTCGACACCCAAACTAAGAAACAAACTAATCAACCTCATACCCCTACTGCACCAATCACACCCACAATTGTCACATCTACCCTTAAGACCTCAAAGCTGCCCAACATGGTCAAGCACCCTTCACCCATCCATAAACCAATAACAACAACCACCCATTCTTACCTCACAAACCTCTAACCTACCCCGTCACACAACATACCTCATACCCGCACTACAATCTCTTTACCACCAATACCTCGATACCTTTAACCGTGTGCTTCACTACCTACTACACTTCAATCATTGTCCCTCACACCCCAAGCACGACCTGCGTCATCTACCTTCATAGCACCCTCATTATCCCCATGGGTAACTCACCCTCTTCCTCCATCTTCTTTCCCTCATGGACCTCATATGCCCACATCACCTTTACCCAAGAAGGTGTACCCCAAAAACAACCCTCACTACCCCACAACAAGGTAGTCAAAACAAAACCACACCCTCCTACCCATCCATCTACTATACCCCTACCCAAACAAACCCGACCGATACCTCAAACCACACCGGAGCCTAAACCCATAGCTTGACCTATTCCTACTCTTCCAAAAATAATTCCCAAACAACCAACCATACCTACACCCAAACCCACATTCACTTCCCATTGTGATCCACTAGTAGGGTCTTATGCCAAAATTTTAACCAACCTCCTCGAGACTTTTGTTATCACATTACCACCACTCCGACCTTATGACCCCCTCAAACCCAAGCCAAAGGGGTTTGATGATACCAAACTTTCTGCATATCATCATGTGCCAAGACATGATGTGGAGAACTGCAAGGCCTTAAAGACCATCCTTATCCAATTGTGTCCACCGGAAACCAACTTTGACGATGATAAACTTACGGGCGAGGACCCCGCTTCACGTACACCCATTTCCACACTACGCGCTCAACAACCAACTTCCACCCTCACGGCTCCCAAAAACACACAAAATTTTTGAAATTAATATGGTTCACATCGAGAACTTACCACGCCACCAACTAAATGTCACTACACCCAACCCGACCTCACAGGGCTTTTCTCCTCTAGTAGATTTTTTTCCCTTCATGTCGTTATACCACTTACCCTACACCTTCTCCATTTGACAAATTCCCTCAAATTAACATGGTACACGTCACTACACATGCACAAAAGGGTAAAGAAAAGGCGGCGACCCACCAACTAATCATATACCCAACATACCATCTACACCCATACCTAACATAACTATCTACGGCCCCACATACCCCATTTCTAATGGCATCACACGATGCTCAAATAATTACACCAAGCTCCCCTCAAAATGTCCATATGACCTCATCCAAACCTCGAAGCCCATCGGCAAGCCCTCGTGGAGGTTCTTAAATCTATCGAGGTTTTACCCAATGACCCTACACCCATAGCCTCCATTATCACACCCCATCATGTAGCCTCCCTCACCAAATTACCACCTTCATCCCCACCTCACCTTGTTCACCAAGTGGCCTCCCTCAGCTTCTCAAAGACAGAGATCGCGCCATACCAAAATGATGACCCGGACCCAGCCCTCTTCATCTCTATACACATTGATGACATACGGGTATGCCGTGTGATGATTGATGGAGGTGCTAACATTAACATCATTTCATCCCATGCATTTTCTCAAATGCGCATACCTGAAAATTGCATGCACAAACATCCAGTCATGTTGCGTTCATTCAACGACACTATCACCTCCACACTAGGCACTATCATCCTGCATGTTTGCGGGGCCCCACACTGTTCCAAAATTGTTTTATGTTTTGGAGGGGGAATTCCAATATAACTTGTTGCTTGGTAGACCCTGGATCCATGTCATGGGTTGTGTTCCTTCCACTTTGCATCATTGTGTAAAGTTTGAACATGAAGGACACACTTATACCATTCTAGCTGATCCATCACCTTTCAAAACATGCAACATGCTTTACCAACCAACAATGTAATCATATTGGTCAAGCCATCTACTTCCATAACTAATCTTTGCTTTACCTACACCTATACCCACACCTACAAGTAGCCATTGCTTTCAACGCACATACCTCCTGCCTACCTCACCATTGTTATAACCTCCGCACTGACCCATTACCTTCCCAATCCATTAACACCACCTCCGCATCGACCTTGAACACATCATCCATGCCATCTACAAACATACCAACCAACCAATGATCCCTTGGAAGGTGTTTTTCAACACCTCACTCTGGGGAGTACCGCCTATATATAAGCGTCGACACCTTCCTCATTCCACACGAGTATGGAATCCTTCACCAATACCCTCACTATGATCACCGTATAGGATAATGCCTCCTTTATGGTCCTCCTCATCTTCGTACTAGTCTCACCTATGGGGACTTGATCTACCACTTACACACTTGAACCACCATCACAACCCCACCCATTTTCTCTGCGACTTCCAATCACTTACCAATCACATTTCATCCACACCTTCCTCGCACTGCATGTGCGTGGAAGGGTTTTGGTTTTGCTTTTATGAGCAAGGTCTCCATATCATTATTCCATATACCACCCACAAACATAATTACCATAGTGGTATCGGCTTCCCCAACCTCCTACCAAATAGGCCCACATTGAACTCATTATAGACCCTAGCCCTTCTCCACCTTCAAAGACCACTCTTACCGACGAGTCCATGGATCCTAATCTATCCCTCCTAACTAATTTTTTTTTCATAAACACCATTTCCTTGGGACCTCGACTTATCAACATGAAGGCAAGGCCCCTTCCACTCTTCGGTTCTATATCCTGAGATGATCGACGACGACACACCTACCATTAACTTCATTCAATGTCAAGATGATGAATCCATAATCACCTACCTTAGTGCGAGAAGACTCATATATTCATCGGTTGTTACCCTCTGAGACACAAACCATGTTGAATGAATCGACTATCGAGATCAACATTCATACTTAGGATGACCCACACATCCTAAAGATCAGAAAATCTTTAGATGTTCTTTGCTGACAGAAGCCATCACTTCCTTTCTCCGAGATCATAACCACGCTTTCGCTTGGTATTATGTAGACATGCCCGATATTGACCCCACCATAGTGGTCCACAATATCGTAACCATTCCCGATGCCAAACCTATCAAACAAAAGTTGAGGAAAATGCACCCTCGCATTGCCCTTCTCATCAAAGAATAACTTCAGCGTCTTCTTTCCATTTCTTTCATCTTACCCATTCATTATTCTTGTTGGATTTCTAACATTGTCCCTATCACTAAAGCAATAGGGGGACTCCGAATTTGCATGGACTTCCACGACCTCAACCTCGCCTGCCCGAAAGACAATTTTCCCTTGCCCGGTATTGATCAACTGGTGGACCTTACTTTGCGGGTCATGAGATACTCTCACTCATAAATTGTTTCTATAGTTATAACTAAATTTTGTTTTCCCAAAAGATCAACATAAGACCGCATTCATTACCCCTTGGGGGACCTTCTGCTATCGAGTCATGCCTTTTGGCCTTAAAAATGCTAGTGCTACATATCAGCGTGCTATGACTTACATCTTCCATGATATCATGCATCGCATATTGGAAGATTACATGGATGATCTCTTGGCTAAATCTAAATTCCATGCCAAGCACCTCGATGTCCTCAAAACCATCTTTGATTGCCTCATTAAATATTACATCCACCTTGACCTAAAAGTGTGTCTTCGCGGTTCTCTCAGGAAAACTCCTGGGATTTATTGTTTCCCTCCGTGGTATAGAATTTGACCCTGCTAAAGTCAAGGCCATTCTGGAAATGCCTCCACCCACTAACCTTAAACAACTCCGTAGCCTGCAAGGTAAATTTTAGTCCATTCACCATTTATTTCCCAACTCTCAACCGTTGTCAACCATTTCATCACCTTCTCAAAAAGGACGACTCTTTCAAATGGGATGACAACTGCCAAATATATTTGAGGCCTTAAAAAATACCTTCTCCAACCACTGTCTTGATTCCACGAAAGACGACCAACCTTTTTACCTATACATATCAGCTATCGATCACTTCTTAGGGGCTATGCTCACTTATCATGATGAACAACATAGGGAGAGCGGTGGTTTATTATATAAGGCGTACCCTTACGGACTATGAAACCCGATACAACCACCCTAAAAAGCTTTGCTAGCCTTAGCTTTTGTTGCCAAAAAACTCCACCATTACCTACTCAACCACAAAACCTATGTCGTGACCAACACTAACCCCTTACACTTCATGTACGCTAAACCTTATCAAAATCAACACACCGCATGATGGCTTATGCTTTTAGCTGATCTTGACCTCGAATTCATTCACCAAAAGTCCATTAAGGGCTAGGCTATCGCTGACCAACTGGCTGACACACCTATTGCTAGGGACCAACCCTCTAATTTTGACTTTCCCGATGAATCCATTGCTACCCTTTCCCTAGATGAACCCCCTTACCAAATGACATTGTTCTTTAATAGTTCTAAGTGTTAGCGTGGGGGTGGAGCTGGTGTTATCCTTATCCCTTTGGATGGAGAACCCATGCCCTTGTCTTTCAAACTAGACTTTGAATGCACCAACAATATTGTTGAGTATGAAGCACTCGTACTAGGTCTCTAGACCGCCTATGCCCTCGATGTTAAATCAATCCACATCTTTGGTGATTCACAATTGGTCATAAACCAAGTCAATGGTATGTACCAATGTTGTAACGAGATACTTCAAAAGTATAAACATCATGTAGATATACTTTTGACCACCTTTGATCGTTACACCCTTCAAACCATCCCATGGTCAACCAACAAATTTGTAGACACTATGGCTTGTTTAGCTTCCCAAATACACTGCTTCCTACCGATTCCAAAATATTTGTCATTTCTGACAACGCTCCATTCACCTTCTTATTTACCTCATGATGTTTACACAATCGGAGCCAACCGACACCCCCGACTGAGTGACCTTTGGTATAAACAATACTCCGACTACCTTTCCCTCTCCATCTTATCTCCCGATCTCACCCGTAATGGACAACACACCTTCCTTAAGAATTTATCCCGTTTCGCTATCTTGGGGGGACTCCTCTATAAGCATGGATTTGATGGTATTCTCTTATGATGCCTCACAAGTTCTAAAATTCCTTATACCATCAAGGAAGTTCATGGTGGCATATGTGGAGGTCACTTTAGTGGCTTTGTTGTTACTAAGCGTATTCTTCGCCTAGGCTATTACTGGTTGACCCTTAACCATGATTACTATGACTATGTCAAATGCTGTGTGAAATGTCAACAACTTTCCAACCTTCATCATACACCTAGTCATGCCTTACAGGTCGCTTGTGACCTTTGGCCCTTCTCTCAATGGGGTTTGGATCTTGTCAGAGAAATCAATCCTCATTCTTCCCAACACCATCAATGGATCATAACTGCTACCGAATACTACAAAAAATGGGTAGAAGACATACCACGCATTTCCATGAAAGCCGATAAAATATGTGAGTTCATTAACCATCACATCATTTTCACTTTGGTGTCCCTCATAACCTCATCACTGACAATGGAAAACAATTCAAAAACAAAACACTGCAAAAACTTTACGACGCCTTCGGCATTCAACTTAGTTTCTCCTCACCTTATTACCCACAAACCAATGACCAGGATGAATCCACTAAAAAAACCCTTAATAAAATTCTCATGAAAGTGGTTGACGATACTGGGAAGGATTGGCATACACACATTCCTTTTGCTCTATGGGCATACCACACTAGTATTCACACTTCCACTGTGGCTACACCTTTTCACTGGTCTACGATATAGAGGTTGTTCTACCTCTCAAAGTCTAGATCCCCTCACTTTGCATTTCTCTCCATGCCATGCTTACTGATGATGAATTTCATTAGGACCACTTAACACAACTAGAGTTATTAGATGAATGTCATCTTAACGCTCTGGATCACCTTCAAGTTTAACAACAATGTATCAAACATGCTTATGACAAATGTGTTCATGAATGAACCTTCCAAGTCAGTGACCTTGTTTGGAAAGAAAATCAACATGTAACCAAATCAAGAAAAAGCAAATGGGGAAAATTTTCTCCTAATTGGCTTGGACCATACATCGTAACTCATACCTATGGATCGGGTTCCTATCATTTGTCCTCACTTGAGGGTAAACCGAACCCAAGCCCCTCAATGCCTTGCATATTCGACCATTCTATTGTTGACCTCTAGTCCTACATCACTATTTATCTAGTTCATGCTCATCCCTTGAGTGCCATTTACCTTTTCCACACCTCATCTCCAACGACTAAACAAGGATCATGTGATTACCCATCACCCTTTTGCCTTTTCTTAAATATGTGCACCATGGCTCTGCACATGGCATGATTCTCATGGATAATTTTTGTCTTCTTTTAGATGAGATCCCATGGTCATTCACCCTTGCCTTCTCAACAAGAACCAAATGCTTTGTTATAGTCTTGTACATGACTTAAAAGCTAAAAAACTAAAAACAAAAAACAAAACAAAAAAAACTATCTATCGAGGTTTTACCCAATGACCCTACACCTAACTTGGTAGCCTCCATTTCCACCCCATAATGTAGCCTCTCTCACCAAATTACCACCTTCATCCCCACCTCACCTTGTTCACCAAGTGGCCTCCCTCGCTTCTTAGAGGAAAGATCACGCCATACCAAAGTGATGACTCGGACCACCTCTTCATCTCTGTATACATTGATGACATACAGTACGTCGTGTGATGATTGATGGAGGCACTAGCATTAACATCATTTCATCCCATGCATTTTCTCAAATGCACATACTTAACAATTGCATGCACAAACATCCAGTCATGTTGCATTCATTCAACGATGTTATCACCTCCACACTGACATTTGTCATCTTGCACATTCGCGTGGGCCCCCTTTTGCTTCGAGAATTGTTTTATGTTTTGGAGGGGGAATTCCAATATAACTTGTTGCTTGGTAGACCACGGATCTATGTCATGGGTTGTGTTCCTTCCACTTTATATCTTTGTGTAAAGTTTGAACACAAAGGACACACTTATACCATTCCATCCGATCCATCACCTTTAAAACATGCAACATGCTTTACCAACCCAACGATGTACTCATACCGGTCAAGCCGTCTACTTCCCACAACCAATACTACTTCACCCACACCTGCAGCTACACCTACTAGTACACGGCCGCTTCCACTACACATACCTCCTCCACGCCTACCGCTGCCATAACCTCCACGGCTGACCCATTAGCTTCCCAATCCGTTAACACCACCTCCGCATTGACCTCTGACACATCGTCCATACCAGCTACCCACATACCAACCACTGATCCCTTGGAAGGTGTTTTTCAACACCTCACTCTGGGGGAGTACCACCTATATAGCATCAACACCTTCCTTACTCCACACAAGTATGGAAGCCTTCACCAACACCCTCACTATGATCACCGTATAGGAGAATGCCTCCTTTATGGTCCTCCTCATCTTCGTACTAGTCTCACCTATGGGGGACTTGATACTACCACTTACACACTTGAACCACCATCACAACCCCGCCCATTTTCCACTAACTTCCAATCACTTACCAATCACCATTTTTCCCACACCTTCTTGCACACTGTGTGTGGAAGGGTTTTGGTTTTGGCTTCTACGAGTAAGGTCACCATACCATTATTCCATGTACCACCTATAAACATAATGACCATAGTGGTGTCGGCTTCCCCAAACCTCCTACCAAATAGGCCCACATTGAACTCATTATAGACCCTAGCCCTTCTCCACCTTCAGCACCACTCTCATCGAAGGAGTCCATGGATCCTGAATCTATCCTCCTAACTTTTTTTTCATAACACCATTTCCTTGGGACCTTTGACTTATCAACATGAAGGCAAGGCCCCTTCCACTCTTCCATTCTTTGTATCTGAGATGATCGATGATGACACACCCTACCATTAACTTCATTCAATGTCAAATGATGAATCCATACTCACCTACCTTGGTGCAGAAGACTCATATATTCATCGGTTCGTTACCCTCTGAGACATAAACCATGTTGAATGAATCGACTATCGAGATCAACATTCATACTCAGGATGACCCACACATCCTAAAGATCGGACAATCTTTAGATGCTACTGAACAGGAAGCCATCACTTCCTTTCTCCAGATCATAACCATGCTTTCACTTGGTCTTATAAACATGCCCGATATTGACCCCACCATAGTGGTCCATAATATCGTAACCATTCCCGATGCCAAACCTATTAAACAAAAGATGAGGAAAATGCACCCTCACATTGCCCTTCTCGTCAAAGAAGAACTTCAGCGTCTTCTTTCCGTTTCCTTCATCTTACCCATTGATTATCCTTGTTGGATTTCTAACATTGTCCCTGTCACTAAAGCAATAGGGGGACTCCACATTTGCATGGACTTTCGAGACCTCAACCTCACCTTCCAAAAGATGATTTTCCCTTGCCTGGTATTGATCAACTGGTGGACCTTACCGCGGGTCACGAGATGCTCTCACTCATGGATGGTTTCTCAGGTTATAACCAAATTTTGCTTGCCCTAGAAGATCAGCATAAGACTACATTCATTACCCCTTGGGGGACCTTCTACTATCGAGTCATGCCTTTTGACCTCAAAAACACTGGTGCTACATACATCATAACTCATACCTATGGATCGGGTGCCTATTGTTTGTCCTCACTTGAGGGTAAACCCAAACCTAAGCCCCTCAATGCCTTACATCTTCAACCATTCTATTGTTGACCTCTAGTCCTACATCACTATTTATCTAGTTCATGCTCATCCCTTGAGCACCATTTACCTTTTCCACATCTCATCTCCAATGACTAAACAAGGATCATGTGATTACCCGTCACCCTTTTGCCTTTTCTTAAATATGTGCACCACGGCTCTGCACATGGCATGATTCTCATGGATACTTTTTGTCTTCTTTTAGATGAGATCCCATGGTCATTCACCCTTGCCTTCTCAACAAGAACCAAATGCTTCGTTATAGTCTCGTCCATGACTTAAAAGCCAAAAAAAAAGATGAATCCCTCATAAGGACATCTTCCAATATAAGGGATCCACTCCTTGAGTCAAACTTCCAATATAAAAGATGAATCCCTCAAAAGGACATCTTCTACCCTCAATTGTCACTATAAGTAGACTGCTCCCTCGAAGGACAGCTATAAAAAGCTCATAACTCTCTACATAGTCTTTCCAAAAAAAAAAAAGACTATTTTCTCAAAATCAAATTCACAAGCTTCCCATATCGATCAGCTTCACGAAGACCTCAAGGAGCCATATATTCATCCCATATAGACTTCCCGCATTGATTAGTCTATCTCAAATAAAAGAAAAAGAAAAAGAAAAATAATCTTTTTCGTCATGGACTTGCCTATTGTGATCTTGGCTCTATTGCCCAAGGCATTCTATTTCCCATTTTATGACCCAATTACCTGCACCTCCTTACCCGTTGTATTTTCACGTCATACCTCAAGGGACCTGCTGCACCTATGACATTTGGTGATCATGTGACTTTTTCACCCTTAGAATTATCAATCATGTAATGTCTTTGGGGTCTTATGTTCATTTACCCCATCTATCGATGTGTTTTATACATTTTGATCCTTGCCAATTGGGTGGCTTTCTTGCCCCCTCTTATCTTTTCTCTTCTTCATCACCTTTTGATCTTCTTATATAGGACTTAGTCCTCGACGCTTACCTTTTGGGGTCATCCTCCCCTTTCGCCATAGTCACTCTCACCTGCAACATTTTTACTATCATCTACCCCCACTTATTAAACCCAAACCCACAACATGACCACAAACCTACCAACTCATTTTCATCTTTTTCCCTAGCTTATGGGAGAACTACATCGGTTTGAGGTCCCTTTTCGTCGGGACTATGTAGGCAACACTTCCAGGGCATGGGGCCCTAGAAGGTTAGCTCGGCCACTCTTTACCCTAACCATTTTCCCCACCTTTTACCTAATTTCTTGTTCATATCAAAAAAAAAAAAACCTCGACATCTAAACCATATACCACATAACTTTTACCACTTATATTATTTCACATTTTCATACATAACCAACATTTTCCACATTTTACACTATCTCATGCATTTATATTACCATTTGTTATCAAAATACCGAAATAACTCAACCATGCCTAATAACCTGGATCAATCCATGCCTAACAACCTCACTCAACCATGCCTAACAACCTACTCAATCCATGCATAACAACCTAACTCAATCCATGCCTAATAACCTGACTCAATTGACTCGATCCATGCCTATGACCTACCTCTATCATGCCTAGCTCATCTATTTTCCATCCATATCATAATAAAGTAAAACTCATACACATCATAACAACATCACCTGAATATCATCTATCTCCTCATATATACATGTGTGTATCAATACAATGTACACCCATATCACATAAATGTGTATCTCCAAAATAATCATCATCGGCTCATAGGCCGGTATCATGTCCAAAAAATAAATACAATATCTCTTCGGCTTGCATGCTGGTATACATCCAAAATCCAAAAATACAAAAATAGGTGACATATTGTCTCACATCTGCTATAACATATCTACCTCATTTGTAGTGTCGACAGTCCCCTCTAATCCAGAGCGGCGTCTCACTACTCTCAATCTACCACTAGACGGCCCGACATCGATGCTGACTCCCATGCACTGCTTGATGTCCTCTTCTCTCTCCTTTGGGCTCGCCGGCCACCTACACTCTCGGCACTATATGTGCGAGACTATGTCTACTCACTCGAGACTGTCTGTGGTGGTCTCATCACACCATCTACTAATATCTACAGCTCGGGCTCCTCCTCCTGTACCTGTACTCAGGCTCTCACCTCTCTACCTATATCTGTGGCTCTGGCCTCTCGGCCTGTACCTGTGACCCCTGCCTCCCAGCTATCCCTACCTGACCCTACCTCTGTATGGCCCACCACTGGCTATATGCCACTGTCACCCCCACATCATCATGCATCGATCACTATTGTGCCGAATGGTGCTGAAACCCCAACCAATTTTTTTCAATTTTGACCAAATAAACCTAACTACCCAACCAAACCTACTTCAACCTTCCCTACTTCCCTTCCCACTCCTATTGACCTACATTCCAACCTCCCCCACCCCAATTATATCTAATTTACCTCCCAATCCAAAATTCAAACCCCCCATGTTTTTATTACAACCCATATTTTACCCTACTTAATCAATCAAATCATTAAGCTATGGTGTGGAGCTTACCTCATCCCTCTGCCGACACCGTGGTGGTATATCTGGCCATTGTACGGGTGGACCACCTAACCCCTCTCCTACCTCTGCCATCCTCAACTGAACAACCAATCCTCAACCACACGAATTGTGCCACCTGCTCTCATGAGCCACCTCTCACTCAACCACTCTCACCTATGTGGCTCACCAACCAAGCTCTCTACTGTACTCTTTTGTCCTCTTCCTCTTTTCTCTCTTCTTTTCCTTTTCTCCTTTTTCCAAATGCACAACTGACTTTTCAAACGTGGGTTTTCCACTTTTTATACCCTACCCGACCAGTGACGTCGGTTAACCCTTGACCACTACCGGTCTTCTGCCCTATACTACCATCGTCGGTTCCCCTACACCATCATCGGTTCATTATGACTGATGTCGATTACCCTGCATACTCATTTCCCTCACATTTACCTCCTTTTCCTTACCTCCTCTTTCTTTTGCCTCCCCTACACCTACCTGGACCACTTTACCTTCACCTCGGCCCTCCACCCTCTTCAACCTCCTCACGTCTCTGCTATTGATGCCTTATTATTTTACCCCTACCTCAGCCTTACCCATGCTATGATCTCGATATTTAGACCTGGACCATTGCTAGTGACCTTTGAACTCATGTGTTTGCTATACCTTACGGCACTGTTACCTGTGTTGTTGACCTAATGACCTTACCTAGCCTATTTCCATGACCATTTATCTTGACCCTACCTTTGGTGTACTGCGGAACATACCTAAACATTCCTACACCTAACCTACGTTGTGTTTCCTAACCTTATCCTATACCTTGGATACCGATTCACTTCACCCTTGTTTGGATAAACCTATCGACCTTAGACGATGTAGAGTTTTCCTACTCTTTAACTTGGTAGCGTGCTGCAGTTTATATGCGGCGTGCATTTGACTGTTGCTACCTTTGACCCTGACCCATTACCTAAATCACCCGAGTAGACCTTTCACCCTCTTCCCCTACACCCACTTACCTTTTCCTCACATTTACCTTTTATCAAACCACTCACCGCTTCACCGGCTGCCTTGTCAGTTCCTGGTTTGAGGGGGATCACCTTCACCCTCACATGGGGCAACCACACCTTATTTTTGTTTGCATCACTTACCAATACAAGCTACACAACAAAAAGGGGCAAAATGTAGACACTAAAATTAGGTCACACTCCCCTTGCATCCCTCGACATATAAACACCCTTCATCACATTAACCTAGCCATGACCCCCTTCACCTCACTAGTATTAATTTAATTAATTTAATTAAATTAACTCATTATCCTCACCATATTTATTATTTAAATATCTTAATTTAGATAATATCCACACAAACAGTTCACTTAGACACCTCACCAAGCTAACTCAACCTAAGACCTATTCTTAGCAAGTTCCCATAACTAACTAAGACTTACCCAAACCCTAAAAATCAATGCCTACATTCCCTCTAACCACATTCCCGCATGCTCACAAGAAGCTCCCAGTCTAATATGTGGGATAACGACACAAGATCTAAGGAAATCAGGAGGATCTCCCTAAGTTTAGTAAACCTAGAAAATCCTACCTTGACTGATGTCGGTTTCCCCTAACCATCACCGGTTAAGCTGGACCACCGTCGGTTACCCCCTTTTTAACCCCAAAACAACTTTATTCTCAAGGTTGGAATTTGGAACTTGGAAGTTGGAAAACATTGGGAGAAATTTGATGAGCAAGAACGAGATCTCAAAGAGATAACGCATCTTCAAGAGAGCAAATTCTAGCAAGAACTCACATCCAAGGAAGGAGATTGAGCATCTTCTCCTGCACAACCATCCCTACCATGTTCTGATCTATCTAAGAAAAGAAGAGTGTGCATGCAGCCCATGCAAAAGATTTATTTTGTCGGTGATCACTTTCGACCTCCAAACCCATCATTAACACCTCCATCCTTCACACACAGAATTTCAGAAATGAAATCCAAGTAAGTATAACATCATACTTTCCTAGTTATTTCATTTCATCATTATTTTATCATCCATTGTTTATCTTTCTCCTTATTGACCATCTCCAACACTTTTCACCTCCATAGACCCATCAAAACCTCACAAAATCCTACTCTAGTCACCCATTACCCCATCTCGACCAACCAAAATCCTTTGTGCAATCACAAAGGAGACCAAAACCCCGTTCTGTGATATTTCCAAATCTCACGATGTAATCGGGCGCTGATTATACCTAACCGCGGTCAGTCGGCCACCCCGACCGACGCCGGCCTCTGGTCTGTGTTTTCCCACACAGCCTTAAATAGAGGCCTACCCACCTAATTTTACCTTACCCTCACTCACCTGTGACCTACCCGAGACCTTTTATTAGACCTGTAGAACCCAGAACCAACCATTTGACCTATGGATTCTATTCTAGCTTAGCCTATTAGATTAGATCTATTTCTTATTGTGTTTTAAGTGAGATACCTAAATCATTTTAAAATAACAATAGGATTTACTTTGTTTATAACATTAATTTGTTTAAAACAATGGACTAACAGCCATCTAGGAAGTACCATACTTCCTAGATCTAGCTTACGCTAGGTAGTTCACTACCCGTATTGTTTAGGTAGTTCCTCATTATAGGTAGTTCCTCCTAGCCAAAAGGAAGCTCTCACAATCAGCTATGGATTCAGAAGTCATACGCACGCAGCAACCCATCAACCAACATTTGAATAGGTATTCCTCCTATGCCCGTTACCCTATCTATTTTGTCAACAATTCAAAGAAACAATCTAAGAAAAAGGTGAAACAATATGTGAATACTTCCTAGGTTTCTCTTGTGTCAGTCGCACTTTGTGAAGTAGCAAGCAATAACTATGTGTAGAAAATGTAATAGAATTTTTGTATGGAATAGAATAGAATCCCTCCCCTATGAAGTGTGGTGTAGATGTCCTAGCCTTGTGCCTTGCTAATGGAGCGATATATATGTAAGTGATCTCCAATACAATAGATGGATGCAACTCTAAATGGAGTGATAGTAGTAAGTGATGCTAGGTCCCTCATTCTCGGTCTCATAACTTTATATTTATAGGGTTCTCTTGATCTAATTTCATAATTAGCCATGAAAAGATCAACCATAAGAAATATAAAGATGTAAAATGGATAGAAAGAGCCAAAAAAATGGTTGGAAAGTACAAAAGGGACCGGGGTGCCCTTGGCGGGGGACTCAGGTGCCCATGGGTGCCCTGGTTCTAGCCTAGGTGCCCAGTCGAGGCTAAAATAATGGAAAATGACCGAAGCGACTTGGCATGTGGATGAAAAGGGATGGTAATGATTAAATAAAAAAAAAAACAAGATGGCCAAAAGACAGAGGTTAATTAGTAATATCTTACCTCAAGAACCTTCTAAACAAAGAGTATGAGACTAGGATAAATAATGTCTACAAGTGCATGATTTTGTGCCTACATTTTTCCCCCACTTTTTGGGTGAGTGGAAAGCTCGGTAATATAAAGTAGATAGAGATGCGTACCTATGTCCATGAAGAGTGTACTATAAACACGTCAAGGACTAGACAAAGCATAGAATGACACAAAGACAAAGCGAAATGAAACTAAAGATGAAAAATGTGCAAAGAAAAAGTGATGAGAGTTAACCTAGGTCAGAACATGGTGTAGCTACTTGTAATGTGTAATGTACCTGTATGGTTAGTAAAGCATGTGTTGTTGAGAAGTGTTGTTGTTATTGCCCCCATTTGACTGCTTGTATCTCATACGACCGGACCTATAAGGATAAAATGATCAAGTAGTCAAATATGTATATATGTATGTGTAAAAATGCAATGTAAAAGACACATGTATATGAAATCATGTAAATGTAAAATACACAAATGTAAATAGAAAATGTAAATGGAGCATGTGCACCTGATCCATGTCGAGAAAGATAGTGTAGAAGGATATCCTATACTGCAAGTTTTTTGGGTGATCTCACGCCCTAGGCTGAAGAAGTGTAGGGAGGAAATTCTATATGTCCTCCAAGCTCTAACTACTTCCCTTAATTTGTGCGAAGAGATATTTATATCGTCAAAGTTTTTGGGTGATCCAATCCCACTAGCTGAAGTAGTGTATAGAGGCACACCTATTGTAACCTATAAGTTTGTAACTACTTCCCAGAATGTTAAGGACACCATGTCCTATAAAATCCATTGTTTATGGGGTTTGTAGACTATTCTAAACCCACTCATTGTATATAACTAAACCGAACTGGTGTAGAATCTTTGTGTTAGTATGTAGAAATTCCAAATGATTCCCCCTCTTTTGGGGTGCATCCAACATTGCTAATAGGAGAATGCAGCCCCAAAATAGGGCCAACCACATGTAATTTGTAACTCTTTCCCTGTAGGGGAGGGAATTCTCTTGGTAGTAACCAAGGTGTGCACAAATAATTATGGCTAGCCAAAACAAGTTTTAGTATGAAAATGCATGCATGTAAGAAGACAATGTGTAATCTACGTAGATAATGTAAAAACTACTAAGAACAATAGTGTAAACACATAAAAAGACAAGTAAGTCACACAAAGTGGGTTACAAACATGGGACATCACTCATGATGTCACAAGACACACAAGTCCATCATGTCCGCAAACAAAAAACAATATTACACACCAAACAAAGGGCAAGGCCTACATACAAAAAAATAAAAATAACATACAAGTACACACAAGAAAAATAATTAGTCATGGAAACATGTAATCTCACAAAACAAGTATTGCACCCATTAGAACACCCAAAATAACATGTTAGAGAAATAACCAATTAATGTAAAGTGCTAAGTACAAAATTAAAAAATAATACCTTATGAGATTTGAATGTGGATGCCCCTAGCCGGTGTAGGAAGGGTAGAAGGTGAGCATCCATGCTTCGTGTAATGAGATCAATATATGTGATCACAAATAAGAAAATTTGTGAATGCGCGTGTGTGGATGGTATAGATAATGACATACAAGAAATCAATCTAACATGTGTATTAAAGTGATCATGTAAAACACTATAAAACAAGAGTAAATTCTCTCAACACAATGCAATATGCTTTGGATGGATGGAATGGAATGCAAGATGGAGTGGTAAGAGCCACGTGCGTCCTGAGTGAATGGAAGTGTATGCAATGAGGTTCATTTTTTTCCCCCTCAGAAGTCAATAATGAATCGTAAATGAGAGTGTGTCATCGGGAAATGGTCGAAGTGTATGTTGTGTCTAACTAGTTATGGTGAGTATAGATTTGTATTAATGAGATGTATCATAATAATATGTGTGAAACCTATAGTCGAAGCATATATCACAACCAGATGAACATATAAGTGATGATTTATCCTAAGCATATAGAACTATAAGATGAAAGGGGGAGTGGTGATGTAACCTAAGGTGTATATCAATACAAAATGATAGAATAGGTGATTATTTAGCCTAAATAATATGTCACTAAGATAATATTATCGCATACATGATGAGTGTAAGGTCCATTTGATTTGTAAACCCTCGGCAATCAAGTATGGACCAAGGAACTAAAGTGCATCATAGGGTAGTGAGTGCAACGCGTAGAAGATGATATAGTATAGGTGATGACCATGTGATGAGTAGAATGTGTAAATACACTATGTGTAGAATATAAATGCAAGATACAAGATAAATAGAACATGTGAATACGTGATATATAAAATGTGAATGCCAAAGGTGTAGAATGTGTAAAATGATATCTATGTAGATGGACTAGTAATGTATTATGTAGGATGATGTAATACTAGACTCATATATGATAATGAATTGTATAGTATGTAGAATATGTGTGAAAATTCACGGTGTAATATGTATGGTATGTAGATAAAAGAAAAATACATTATGTAGGATAAATAGTATAGGATATAAGACATGTAAACAATGGTGTATGCCTAATCTTGACTAACATGATGTATAAATACACAAATGTCAAAATGTTGTAGAATAAGTGTAGAATGTATGATACATGATGTGTAATGTATGAATATGTGTAGTGTGTGGGGTTCATGTGTGGTAATAATCCTAAATAGTTAAGTGTGAACCGAGGCACAAGAGCACATCATCGGGTAATGACAAATGCTAAAATGTGTACCGAGTATGCCTATAAATGGTAATGTAAATATGAAAGAGATGAAAATATGAGGAGTGAAGAGATTGTGTTATAGGTTATCCCCCAAGTATGTAAGCAATGGAAGTCTAGTTAAAAGACAATAAGTGCATCCACGTAAGGAGTAGTAGTTTCCTAAAAAAATTGATGAGATGAGGAGGTGGTAATGTTGCGGATAACTTTATGGAGGGGTATTTTCTTTACCAAGATGATTAGAAAATGGAAGTGGATTAGGACGGAAAGAAATCTTGAATGGTGTCATCTTTTTTGGTAATTATGATGCTACCAAAGGAGAAGGGTGATTGAATTTGAGAAGCAATTATGCACCTTGACTTGGTAATGTTGTAAATGTATTGGTATTTATAGGTGGTTGCTTAGGCGATGCATGCATTTTTGAAGAATACGCATGAGAAATGGTGGCATGATGCTCATTAAGTGGAGAAGAAGCAATAGGAGAATCATGTGATGGGACTATAGTATTTTTTTGACTAGGAGGAGAATCATTATGCACATGTGAGTGACCGTCAATATCAAGCATGTAATGAATAAGAGAATTATCTAGAACTTCCTTAGAAAGATTAGGAGGAGGCTCACTAGTAGCCATATAACATGGTGTAGTAGTTGTAGATGGGCATGCATTGAATGAGATAAAACCCTAGCACTCAATATGTTTGATCCTATGTTGTATAGCATAATAGTCATTTTCATTATGTCCATTGATTCTATGATAGTTGCAATATGGACGACCTTGATATTTTGTAAGTTGATAAGGAGGATAACAATGAGTAGGTGGAAAAGTGATCAACCGCACTATGGAGCATAAGAATGTCATGAAGCGTAGTATTGTTCTCAAACATAAGAGGCTCAGGTAATGGTATGTCTTGAGGTTCAACTAGATGACATGTAGTGGACATAGATTGCATATAAGATGTAGAAGGAGCACAAACATGCGATTGAGAAGAATCCTTAAGTTGTTGAATTTCATATCTAAGGGATGTAATGGTTGATTCCATAGCCTTAATTTTTCTTGAAATAAATAATGTAGAGCTTAAATTAAATATAATAGGGGTTGAGTAGATGGAGGATCACTAGGATTAGATTCGTTAGATAAATGATCGAATATAGAATTGATTTTGTGTGGCGGTGTATTGTCATCTAGATACATGTAGTCTAGCTATTTTTACAAAATAACCTAGCAATGAGGATATCTATTAAGTAAATTAGATAAAGAGACTTGAGAAACTTGGGGATCCATGATAGAAAATATAATAAAATCCCTAGAACGAAGGTGGATTCGAAGGTCGGGTTCACCAAAATGATTAACTAAAAATGAACTAACTATGTGGTATGGGGATAGTTAATCTAATTCATGAAAAATTATATATAAAGTAAATAAATACAGTAAAGAAGTATGTAAATGATCTAAGAAACTATGAAAAATGAAATTCTAACCCTAATGTGTAAGAAGGAAGAGGAAAGAACTCAGCTGAATAGAAGATGCTCATAGGATAGTGTCACAATGATGACTAAAAAATCAAGCAAGAACGATTGTGCAGGAGTCCTGAAAAGGATGGATTTGGAGGATCTAGCTGACTGGAGTGCCTAGAAGAGGAATAGGGCACTTGCGGGTGCCCAAGTCTATAACTGGGCAACATGGTTCATGTAAAATCTTTGAAAATGATCTTCACGGGGTGAGAGATGATCTCGGAACGTTCGATGTCTATCACATCAAATTCTTCATGCTCCTTTAGATGTCACTAATAATCCAAGATGAAAGAAAGACCTACAAGACCCCAAAACAAGCATTAAACCCTAAAAATGAATAATGCATATGAAGGGGTCAGACTACCTCATTTGCCACAATGGTGGACTTACTAACTCAGTCTATACTACATCTCAAACTTGATGTAGTTCTATGTGCAAGTATGTGTGAACATGCCCTACGTTTCTCTTGTGTCAATCACACTTTGTGAAGTAGCGAGCAATAACTATGTGTAGAAAATGTAATAGAATGTGTGCATGGAATAAAATATAATCCTTCCCCTATGAAGTGTGATGTAGATGTCCTAGCCTTGTGCCTTGATGATGGAGCTATGTGGATGCAAGTGATCTCCAATGTAATAGATGGATGTAACTCTAGATGGAGTGATAGTAGTAAGTGATGCTAGGTATCTCATTATGGTCTCATAACTTTATATTTATAGGGTTCTCTTGATCTAATTTTGTAATTAACCCCAAAAAGGCTGACCAAAAGAAAGATAAATATGTAAAACAGCTAGAAAGATCCCACAAGTGGTGGGAAAGTGAAAAAGGACTAGAGTAACCCTAGTAGGACCAAGGAGCCCACGAGTGCCCCAATACTAGCATGGGTGCCCAGATTGAAGCTAAAATAATGAGAAATGACCAAAACAGACTGGGCATGTGGATGAAAAGGGCCGGTAATGATGAAATAAAATAAAACAAGATGGCCAAAAGACAAGGGTTAATTAGTACTTTCTTCACTCAAGAACCTTCTAAATAGTAGTATGAGACCAAGATAAATAATGTCTAAAGTGAATGATTTTGTGACTACATAAGCATTCGGTAAGAATTGGTGCTTCAATGAAAATGTCCTTTCCCCACATGTAACACGAGGTGATTTAGGATGTTTCCCCATGTTTCCTTTTTTGTGTGTTTCCCTTCCCGTTTTTGTTTCCTATCCTTGTTGTTTATTGGTTGTGTTTGTAGCTTTTCTTGTTGTTTAGTGTAGTGACTATATAGCCTAATGAACAAAGCACTAGTCTACTATCCCATCATATGCATGATATTCTATGTTTCCCATTACATTAAAATGTACCCAAGATAGAGCTAGATGTTTTCATGCAAAATATAACATGAAAAATTGAAAAAATATTAAAACTTGATAACTAAGTCCCTAAGTGAAAGCTTATCTCCTGGTCACTGTGCATCCTTCCCCTAGCCTACCAACATTTTATATCACCCCCATATAGGCTCATAGGAAATATATAATAATTTAATTAAGTATGCTTCCATGTGCGAGATAAGAGTACTCAAGGTTATATGTGATTTTAGTCGATTCGATGAATGACTAGTCTTCTTGGAAGCCTAGAAATGCCAATTTTGGTCATTTTATAGCATGTATACACCCTCCGAGAGAGTTTAGAAAATATATTAATCATATTAAGGTGGTGTTGGAGAATATTTAATACTTTGGAAAAAAATTAGGAATATTTAGGAAATAATTTCTCATTCAGGAAAATTTACTCAATTGTCAATTTCTAAGTGCGAAGGAACAAACACCCTAATTGTGAAACTTGGCTTCTCTGGATGATTCTAGGATCTCCGTAAGTAGTTAGGAAAAAATAAAATATGAATTGGAAATATATGGGAATTATCTACAAGTTGTAAACATCAAATTTTTATATGAAGCTTGAATGTTTCATATATCATTTTAAAATAATACGATTACCCCTCCCCATTCTAAAAAACAATAGGCCTAATTTTTTAATTTCCAAAATATTAAAGTTCTAAATGTTGTTCCATTCATATTATAATTTATTTTTGACTCAAAATCATATAATATTTTACCCCAAAACATTATTCAAGCCTTCATGATGAGAAAAGCAAGTTCCCTACCTATGTTTGGACATCTAGTGCAAATATGGCTCTTCATTCTTAGCCCAGTGAACTTATTACTTCCTTGTGTCCCAATTATACCCTTGGGGAAAACGGGACATAAGGGAAAAAAATGGCACTATAATCCTCCTCCCCGAGGCTGAATTTTGTGTGCCATGTGTGTCCCATTTATCACATTTTCCCATTTTCCCCCATAGTGCAAGATGGGCATGAGGACACCAAAGTGTGGCCTCACTCCCTCACCATGTGTGAAATTTTTGTGTACCAATTATCCAAATTTTCCCATCTTCCCTAGGGGTAAAATACGACGAAAAAAATGTTCCCCATGTGAAGTTGAAGATCCTAAACCCCATCTGACAACCTCACCCACCTCCGTAAGTGCTTTCCTTGGCCCCTTCATCTCATCCACCTCTCCTGCCATTCTACCAATTGTCATAATCATGTTCAAGGAACACTTCTCTACCCCTATTTTACCAATTTCATCAAATTTTAACCACATTTAAACCCATCTTCAACCTTGGGTTAAAGCACATTTAACAGATGAGTTAAAACCTCACTAAAACTCATTTACAACTCATTCTCACTAAAACGTTATCCATTTTCATGAAATTACCATTGTAAAAATCATCAACCTCCATTAATGGTTGTCATTGCATAGTAAAAACATAATAAGATAACTTTTTCTTTCATTCTACAGAGATTTGGTGGGTGAAATCATCTAAAACTTGGAGTAAATGATCCTAAAAAAATATACTCTCATCAGACCCATTTCTTGCATAACGAGGTGTCTTATTTTTAGGGATATGGAGGACTGAGTTTCCTCTCATAATTCTTTCCTCTTCAAAGAATTTTTCATTTTCCCAAATATCTAGTAGGTGAAAATCCATGAAATTTAGAGTGAATGATCCTAAAAAATCTACTTTCATATGAGTTGTTTCTTGCACGATGAGGTAGTTGATTTTTTTAGATATGCAGATACTATTTTCTCTTAGTATTATTCCCCTTTTGATGAAAATATAATTTTCTCACTCATCCAGATGAGGGAATCGTTTGAATATTGGAGTAAGGAATCTTGGAATAAAACCCATAATTTCAAAACTATTTTCATTGCAATTCGACACTTGTAAGTGCACTTACTAAAAATAGCATGTTTTAATGGTGGAGTATGTAAAAAATAGTAAGTTTTGAAAAAGGGATAATCCTCAGCATTTTCAGCATTTTGAATGGGAAATAAGATTCAGAATTGAAAATACGAAAATTTGCTAAAAATAACAGTCCCTCCAGGGACTGCGAAAAATATTAAATCCTAGAATTGAGCTTAGAAAGTTGTGGCAACTCCCATTTTTCTTATCTCATTGATTTTTTCCATCATTTAAAACCTAAGAAGGTGTCTCATCACACAAACATGGTGTAAAACCCCATGCGGGCTCTCAAAGAATCATTCCAAAGGCAATTCGTGCAAGGCACATTCCGATGCAAGAGAGTGAATGATCTAACTTATTCCAATTATGATAGAAGGGAATCCTCCTAATTAAATTCATTCATAAAAGGGACATCATATGAATTACATTATGTTGAGGAATGAATAAGAGTAAATCACCATGTGCAAAAGATAGTCACTTGGACAATGGATGAAATTAGGAAAACCATGAAGTCGGTGTTGAGTTTGGAAAATAACCAAGAGCTCCATTGAAATTAAAATTCATCAAGAGGATGATCGTCATGAGAATGATGAGAGAATTTCACCGTAATTGAGGATGGAGGTCATTTCAAGAAATTCATACCTTGAGAATTTTTTCTAAGTACTTGATCCAAGATTGATAAAAAGATCACATCCTGCAAGTCAAAGGAGGTGAAATTTACGAGTATTTTAGTGTAGTGTGGAGGACGGGAACATGGAAACCATTCTCATGCATTCCTTCAAGTTCCATTCAAGGATCATTCTTACTATTAGGAAAATGGTTCCTATCTTTATGAGGATCAATTGGGCTAGAAGATGTCTAAAACCATAAATATGTTTTCACCCATGTGACATCTTGGTCAAGAAAGTGAGTTGTGAAGGATTCATCATGTTCAAAGATGAAATGTGAGACTCAAGGAGTGAGTTGATGATCTTCATATCATGACTCCACCATGTCAATCCTTATTCAAGAAACCAACCAAGATGATCTATTTAAAGCTACCAAGGTATTTGGGACCATCATGTGTGTAATAAAAGAAAACATATATTCCCATGAGAAACATGTGAGTAGGAGGTGTATTAGTTGATTCTACTTAAAGAGGATTCTAGAGCCATAAAAGGTAAGAAGTTGATGATCTTCATTTAGTGCATCATATTTATAAGAATGTGCAATCTATTTACCTACATGATGAAGATCCATTTCAATACGGTAAAAATAATTATCATGAGGTTCAAGCATTATAGATTTGATTTGTGATCACTAGGGTTAAATGTGAAAGCCTGACAAGAAAGAAAGTGATCCTTAATCTCACTGTTAGGTCAAGAAATAACCATCATGATTGATGCTCATATTCATCCTAGGCTCATATTGTAATGTCTCACAAAAAAGTTTCTAAACACTAATTTAGTATTGCGGAGTGTTCTTACACCTCAAGAATGAGGAGATTGTGATCACCGTGCTTCAAATCAACAAAATATTCATCATCATCGGATTGGTAAGAAACCACCTCTATCTTTCTTCTCTCTCTATATTCTAATTCCTCATTGAAAATGCACTTTCCCCTATTTTGTCTTATTCACTTAAGTGACCTTTAATTCAACATTGTAAGGGTCCTTTTTCATCAATAAGAAAAAGGATCATTTTTGTTTCCTAGGAATGTGGAAGGTCACAAGTGATGAGGGAAGGTGAAAATTCATGTGGGAGAGATAAGAATACTATTTATAATGCTATAAATTGGAATGGCTTCTCCATTCAAAAAGGTTTCCATTTGTTTATTGATTTTATATTGTTGAGATTTACCACTACTACATCAAGAAATAAAAGTTACATTTCCTCGATTTCCTTGTCTATGTTCCTCTTCTCTCTCTCTCTCTAAAATGTCTAACTTTGTAAACATGATGATCATTTAAAACCGAGAATGATGTCGGTGATTTTGATAAATGAGTCAATATAATTTTTTGTATATGATTTTTTAGTCTTATTATTGTTAGCATTTTTGTTTTCTTCTAATTTAATGTGGACCTACTCTGTTATTATATGTAAATTTTGTAATCCTACTCACAACAATAACCCTCTCTCTCCTTATTTCCCTAACTCCTCTTTACCTCTCTTCCCTGAAAATTCTTCCCTTGTACCTTGTACAATAATTTTACCACAAGTTTAGTGGATAATTCCTATGTGATCCCGAACCTAATGGCCACCACAAATGTTAGTTAGTTTACATTCAATAATGGGAGCATCCCCATACACATAAGGAGGATTATCCCCATGATCATTGGTGAAACCAATAATTTGTAACACAAAAACTATTTCTCCAACATACTTATAGTTGTATTTACCATCCTATATCATTATACAATATTTTATTATTAATTTTATATTACAAAGTGAAATACTATTTTTTTAATATATTGCTTCAAACTATTTTAAAGTGTGTAAATAAATAACAAACATAATAACCTAAAAATAATATTTAAAAATATTAATTAACGCTGATGATTGATAATGTAAATGCTTTAACCACCTCTTTCTATTTGACATTTTTAGAAATGTTCCTATAAGTACCTCACACTTCTCCATTTATGATTCGGCTAATCATTGCCCCTGTTGTTGGTGTTATCTTCCTTTTCCCTACTATGTGTCCTCCTTTTTCATTTATCATGCTTGTTATCTTTCCAATCTCCACTCGTCTTGCTCATAAGTTTGAAGTGCCTTACTTGAAATGTATTTAGAATAAAACCATCTTTATGGTGCCATTCCTCCTAGTTTAGGCACCCTATCTCAACTACAATTACTTTTCCTTCATTTAAATAAATTGTCAAGAACCATTCCCCCTTCTTTGGGGTATCTCTCATATTTGAATGATTTGTAAATATACTCTAGCCACCTTCATGGGAATATTCCACCTTAGCTAGGGCTCATTTCACATTTTAGGGCCCTTTACATAGAAATAAATAATCGTGTTAGTAACATTCCCTCCTCATTAGGAAATTTACCATCCTTAACTAATGCCATAATTTTTGCAAATTATCTCCATGGCCCTATTCTATTGAGTGAACTTTGATTGAGTGAATGTTTCCCATAAAAAAAAAAATTGGAATTGTGATTGTTCATTACATGTTGTGCTTTGTAATTTA
This sequence comes from Taxus wallichiana var. yunnanensis, assembly GCA_018340775.1. Classification (NCBI taxonomy): domain Eukaryota; kingdom Viridiplantae; phylum Streptophyta; class Pinopsida; order Cupressales; family Taxaceae; genus Taxus; species Taxus wallichiana. The sequence goes on along the minus strand of CM031239.1, from coordinate 958,334,199 downwards.
AAACCTATCAATGTGGTGTTGGATTCCAATATTACATCCCTAATGAATGATTTTCAAATACTTTGTGTTATCACGAATCACAACACCCCTATGTTTATACAAGTGCATATACTTGAACTCACGGTGTGATTGGATAACATGGGTACTATCTCCAAGTTGTGGGACTTTTTACTTGAGATAGACCTCCGAGAAAGTTGGTTCTTGCTCCTAAACTACATGCCACAATCTTTCTAATGCAGGATAAGCTAAGCATTCTAATCTAAATTTCCAAGGGACCAGGGGAGAGAGAATGCATAAAGAAAGCCTACACTAAAGCAAAGATTGACACCCGAAAAGGAGGGTGTGAGAGTAGTCTCCAAATGTGTGAAATACAAAGCTCTACACACTAGAAGATGTGATGAAAGTTCTCCATAATCTAGCAAAATGCATTCACAACAATATTCCAAGCATACACAATGATAACGGATCCACTGTAAGAACATAATAATAAACACAATATTCTTTTAGAAAGATTAAAGGGGCAAGAAGAACGCAAGAAAACACGAGGGGAAGATATATCCACAAACGATATTTTATTGCTTCATGATGATGCAGATTCAATCTATTACAAGATAAGGGCTGGATCACCATGCAAGGAGTCCACTACAGGGCCTACAACACATTGGCTTCACAAAGAAATTTTGTGAGCTTTGCTATCTCGAAAACTCCCCCTTTACAATGAGCCCAATACTCCAATTTATAGAAAAAATGAGAAGAGAAAGAGAAGGGAAAAATGAAGATCCCGAAATCTGTCCTTCAACCACTTTTAAGAGGCATTAAATGGAGTAAAATGATTATATATTACTTGAAAAGGCTCCCATACTTGTCCCAGTCTTTGCAATGAAGAAAGAATGATGTCCATGCCTCTTAATGCACTCCAACCACCAAATGAAACAACATTATGACCCCGCCACGTTTTCTTAAAAATATTGATCAATCTCTCATTAAATCTGGAATTTCTTGATTTCTATGCATCATTTTCAGAGCCACAATTCCAACGGTACCATTTTGTGTGATTTCGTATGAGAAATGCAAAAGTTATGGCCTTATGAGTGCGGGAAGCTATTTTGGGTCAGCGAGGCGTTTTCTGTCATTTGACATGAGCATTAACTAACTGGAGCCAAATATGTTTTTTTGGTGAAGAGGATGTCGTGCTCATTCCAGAAAGTCCAATTTTGTGAAAATTGGAGCTCGGAGTCAAAAGTTATGTTCGTTTGAAGTTTCACGGGTCATTGACGTTGACTTTTCTTCTTTGCCTTGACGCTTGGCTCGGCCATTTCATGCGCCAATGTCCCAACGCGTCGTCCACGGCGTCCCAATTTACAAAACAAAAATCTCCTACTTCTACCGATTTGGGCTTCCTTGTTTTTTGCGGTGAAGACACATGGCAAATTCGCTCTCGCTCTTCGGCTTTTCCGCGTCCCCTGCGTCCCAACTCGTCACGGATGAAAGTCCTTGTTTGGCCGAATCGGCCAGCGCGCGTCCTCCACGTACTTTTTTTCCCAACTATCCCAGATTGCACGGGAAAATCATCTCCGAACCTCCTGAAATGGACCGACTTGCGCCAAACCATAATTGATCCACGTCCCGCACGTACTTTTTGGCGGATGTCCCCACCGTGCGAAACAAGACTTAGGCAATTTTTTCCTCTTTCGGCCGATTCGGCTTTTCACGTCCCACGCGTCCCAATGTCCCAAGCTGTCCCATGAATAGACTCAGGACTTAGCCGATTTTCTTCATTTTTTCGGCCTCAAGTTTGATGAGAACCTCGGTTCAACCAAACTGCAGTACGACCCGAGCCCTTCATAAATGCCTCAAAACAGTCCTGCAACCATATTTTTGCATTTTTCCATCCTTTCTAACTTTGGGATTCTTTTGGGATGGGAGAGTTAGAAAAAGGCCTTACCTCGAAAAACATGATTTTGGGCCTTAAATCGTCTATAAGGGTGAATAATTTGATGCATGTTATCAAAATTACCTTGAGGGTGAATTTGGATAACACTTTGTTTAACCATTGCTTCAAAATCCATAAATTTTTACATCATATTTGCGGTAAAGGATCCAGATTTTATTAGTAAATATTATCTCAAATAGAAGGTTTTATTATTATAATCATTATCTTTTATTTTAATAAGGAATTGAATATTGTCATGAACACAAATGAATGCAGAGTATAGATAAGGCATAAGTGGTTCAACAAAGGGATGTGTTTATAGCTATGGAATTATTATATTAGATATGTTATTCCAAGCGATGACATTTTGTGGGAGATATGAACCTCCCGAGTGGGTGAGATGATATTTTCCAGAGAATTAATGATGAAGTATCATCATCATATCATCTTCATCAAGTCATCATGGTCAAAATAAGAATACACATTTTGTGAAGAGACATTGATATTGTTAATGTTAAGGTTAAAATTAGTTTTTTGAAATTATATTCCTTAGCGTAGTCCTTAAGAATGGATCATCTAGTGTATAACCATAATTGTACTTAGGCATGGTTTCATCAAATAATCAATTTCATCTCAAGATGAATGAGATGCTCTACATATTTAGTATGATTGATATCCATAGAACTTGATCAATGGCCTTAATGTAAGAGCAAGGTCATAAGAAGGAGGTAATTGGGAGATAATGGAAATTAGAATATAAGATTTTTTAATATTAAGGTTGATTTTATTAGACTAATCATTATCTCAATATAGAAGGTTAGGTGGATTACATCCCATGACCTCAAGATAACCATTATAGCCATGAAGGAATTCATAAGATAATAGGAAGCTCTTCCATGATAAGAATATTGAATGTTCCATATTTTTCAAGAGATCAAAGCTCGAAGGATTATTTTTGCCTTTTACTTTATAAATAGTCCTTATATGTAAAAAATTAATGCATTTGTAGGTGGATTACACAAATATGCACATGTGGTGGGTCCATAGTCAACTGACGAGGATGTTATAAAACAAATCATAATTGAAGATCATGACATTTATGTGAACAATGAAAGAACGTAAGATGATAGGTAATTAAATATTCACCTACGTGGGGCATCTATCCATTTCCATAACCTCAACACATTTTAGTGAACTTTATATTATTGATGGAATAGCCAATTATTGATGGAAGTACCAAAATATTCATCTACAGGGATATCTTCACCATAATATGTCGTTTAAAGGAAAATAAATAAGGGAGGATCATTTGCGTGAAAGAGAATTATTCTAAACCATGCGTGAACATAGGTCTTATCCCCAAGGTGGGTCAAAAAGAATATTCATAGTGAAGAGGGCTAACATTAGGTGTTCACAATGATTAGGTAAGATATGAATAATATCAAGGAATGGGATTTGACTTGGAAGGTTATAGAGTATTATAAGGGGGTCCACAATATTTAAGGATAGACTATGTAATCATCTAAACCTGTAGAATATTAGCTTGAAGATATTTTGAAGAAGTAGGGATTGCAGTTACTCAAGATTTTTGTTTTCTTACATTTTTATGGGATCATACATGGTAGAAGAATCTTCACAAGGTTCAATTACATAGGGAGAAAAAGGGATATGATTATATGTGACTAGACTTATAAGTGCATTGGGTCCAATGACATCGATGGTATTGAAGCAAATACGGATGGGACCGTCCATGCAAATGAATTTATACTGACTCAATAACATTTTTTTAGACAATAGATTTGGGATTTAACTCTTGCTCAACTGATGTTTGGTTTAGAGAAAATGGATAGATAGTTTTATAAGGTATGCATTGAGAATAAGAATTATATGTATTTTCAATGTAAGAAATAATATGTTTGACACCTTACATATTAAATGTTTTTTTTTTAAATGCTCTAGTGGAAGGATATGAAGTATCAACAACATTAGTGGATGCATTATTTTCATGGAAACCTACCTAAAAAACTATAAAAACCTCCACTAAATCTATGTTTTTATTACTATCTTGAAACAATGCTAAAACTTCCACTAAATCATTTTTCGAGACAAAACGTCTCTTTTCTTCTTCATTGATAGTGGAAAATACAAACTATAATTAATAAAAAGTCAATTACAACTCCCAAAAGGCATAAAAGCATTGGAAAAGCATGTTCACAAGAAATAACACACCACTTTTTGGTAGTAGAAAAATAAATATAGAAAAATCAATCTGATAATGAAGAAATCACATCAATGCCAAAATTCACCATACTAGGGCCCTTACATTATAGCTAACTATTTTCCTACCCAAGAATCCAATATCAAGTTAAAATAGAAAACAAAAAAGGAAAAAGTTCTTTACCATAAATCTAACAACCCATACGCACGTAACAAACAAAATTATTTCTAAAATGTGTACATTATTGGTTTAAGACCATCAATGGGATTATGTTTTAATGGATAAAATTGGTCACAATTTTGGAGGCAAGATCTTGAGAAATATCCTATTCTTTATCGAGACATCTTGTTGGTGGAGTCTTTCCTTTTTATTTATGTAGTCTCATATTTTTTATAGCATTATTTTCATTTTCATTTACTTTTGTTATTATGTTGGTCTCATTTCTAGGAGTCCAAAACATGCATCCATCGGTAACCACAAACTATAATGATCATGACACATGAAGTGTTATCAAATAACTTCTATGATTTTAGCCAACCACTTGCAGAGGGACTACTTATGGGTTTAGGGATGAATCATCGATCTTAATCCTCGATAGTTTCTTTGGGCTTCACCTATATGAAAGTAACGTGAAGGTTATACTTTTAATTCACCTCTTTACTATGACGTAACAGGTGTATGGTGGTGGAATGAGGAGTGGAAGATCCATTTGACTCAAGATTCAGTGACATGGGAGATGTTTGAGGAGTGTTTTAGAGCTCATTACATGTCTAAAAATACGAAAGAGGATAGACATGTTTCATGACCTTCATCGGGGCTCATGCAGTGGCATAGTATGAGTCATACTTCTTGGATCTTTTGTAGTACATTGACTACTTTATAGATAAAAAAATACAAGTGAAAAATTTCATCAAGGGCTTGAATGTGGATCGAGATGATGCAGTTAGGATGATTTCTCATCCAAATTTAGAAAAGGCAGTAAAAAAAGCCTACTTGGTAGAAGAGAATAGAGGAACAAAGGTAAGGCTCAAGAGTATTGAGATAGGACCAGGAGTGGGATTCATGAGAGGGTACAATATTTTGAGGAGCAGAGGACATGGGCTGCATCCCCACAACCTAAGGTAGTATTTAGACCCCCACAGGTCACCTCGGATACCTCTGCCACATAATCGAAAATATTTACAACACCATACACATCAATAATAGAGTGATAGACCCACGCGGGATATGTAAAGAGGTAGAGGCTGAGGAGGATTTAGATTTGGTCGACACATGAGAGGACATGAGACATGGCACTCATCGGTGTACAACCAACCCATACACTACATTCTTCTAGATTAAGTCTAGTCATTTTAGTACACGGAGGATAGGTGGGACTCCCGTGCGTGAGAGGGCCACCATGTTGTTATAATTTTGGGTCCCATGACCACTATGATTTCCTTTTTTCACACTAACCCACCACCACCGATAGGCAAATGGACCCTATTTTAGATTAAACAATAGCGAAGGTGTCACGTGCACTCTTCGTGTCTATGTAGTAGTGGATAATTGTCAAGTCTATCATTAGGTCACGATTATCAAGAATATATATACTATCATGGGTATTTATGTCTCGGTATTATTTGACTTAGGAGCATGTTAGCGAGAAAAATTTTTGGGTGGAAAAATCTTTTGTTTCTTTCCAATGCTACGGGGAATCAAAGTCGCTCTACTTAAACGCAGTGCGACTTCCATGTTTTCATTCACGTGAAAAGGTTGATTTCTATGGTGACCTTTTGACTTGGGATCCAACAGGGGCAATCCACTGACCACCAGAAAAGCTAGCAATTTCATGCTAGAGATGACTTTGTATGTAAAGCGGGAAAGGGGAGTGAGAAATGAGATAGGAGAACCAATGTTGCAGGTAGAAATTCAGATTCTTGCACACACTAGTTATAAATTTTAACACATGCATTTATGAGAAGAAAAAACTCTGTAAATAGCAACAAGACTGATTATAATTTATGAGCACAAAGTATCAATAAATCTCTCACTCAAAAAAAAGCTGAAACTACTTCTTATATTGATGCTTAAACAAAAGTTGTACATAGTGTGGGGATGGAGGAAAAATTGTGAGGGGGAAATGGAATAAAATGGCTCTCCTTTGTTCTCTCTAAGTACAATGCACTCTTGAGTTTACAAAATCAATCATTAACCCTTTGAGATGGGAATGGCTTTACAATTTATAGGAAGAAAAAATGAGTCTTCATATTCTCCTCAATGACTTTTTATATGCCTTGATGTGACTTAAGACTCTTCACCTTCTTAAGAAACCATTAAGTCCCTTTTTATAACATAAAGGTGACTTATTACATTAGAAACCTTAAGACATACGAGAAAAGTGCAACCCCAACATGAAATTAAAACATAGAGAAGAGAGAGAAAGTTGGGGGAGGAGAGAGAGAGAGGAATGAAGAAAGAGAAAGAAGAATGATGTTGATGATGAAATATTCTTCCTCCGATAAAACCCATTGGTTCTTCTAAGGAGATGAAACTATGAATCTCTAAATCCTTTTCCTCTTGAAAAAATCCTTAATGCTTGCACTCGATGCCAAATTATTCTTTGTCCCTTGAATTATTTGTTGTGAATGATTTACTCATGTTACGGATAAGTTGTTGCTGATGAGAAACTACCTTTTGATGACCTACTGCAAACTGAGTGTTCAAAAACACTATCAAATGACTTCATTCGTGACCATGAGCATCACTCATGAAGATCCCCTCTGAAGGGACTGAATCCTTGGAACAAATCTTGCCAAGTTGAATGAATTTTTTCTTTGATGACCACAACTTCTACCCCACACATGATATACCTATGACTGAATCATGAAGTGAGTGTCAAAGACACTATCAAGTTCCTTGGGATGGATCTCGAATGCCCTATGAGAAATTCCCATGGATGATCCCGAATGATGATCCCCTTTACAACACTATTGTATTCTATTGGCATATGTCCTACGGAATGATACATTTGTCTGTATATGTGCTAGGTACCGATGAACATACTGGCGAAACTGTGAATGGTTCATCAACACTTGTTATTCTTGAATGGAGCAACTTACTATTTTTAGTAAGTGTGAAAATTCTTCTTTGGACTCCAACTGTAGTTGCCAATTTGAATGTTCAACCCTCAGAATGCTCCTTCATTGTGAAATTCACCCTATGGAATGACTTACTATTTTTAGTAAGTGCCAATGAGATGACTTACTATTTTTAGTAAGTATGAAAAATCAGCTCCTTCGAACCTCAATTGGATATTGCAACTCAAATTCCTCTTTCTCCTGTGTTCCTCTAGCCTTCTAGATGAGTTTGCTATTGTCAGTAGTGCTTGTGATACCACTTACTATTTTTATAAAGTTTCGTTCTAGACTGAGATGAACATTTCAATGATTTTTACTTGTGATACATCTTTTGTGTTCACCACCTCCTTTGCAGCTTCTTCAGTTGGTGACTTTCCAAATAGTAGTCTCCCATGTAGAAGGTCTGATATTTTTAGTAAGTGTGCTTCTGGTGGTTGGATCATGACATAACAAATTTTTCTGATATGGGTTTTTGCCTAATATCACCCCTTTGAAATTTTAGGCTTACCCGATGTTGTCGCCCTTAAAAGTCCCCTATTTTAAAGTCAAGTTTCGTAAATTTTGAGTCGGTACCTTGGAGTATTGGATCGCGATCGAGCCTGGTATTTTTTGTAGTTTTCCATTCCATAAAGAACAATTTGAAATTTAGGAATAACGGTGGAGTTTTTCCCCTTCTTTTTATTTTCTTCCCATAGTCGAGAATGACAGGCGTATCTTCCTGTTAATTTTTTCCCCAGCATCCACGGGTAGTATGTGGACATCTCTGATTGGATGTGGTTTGGCCATGTTTCAAGTTTAACTTCAAGGGTGGGGCCCGGGGGACAGTCCTCAAATGAGTGCAGGATTTCCATGTGTCCCAGGTCCAAAATGAAGATAGAACAAGCCCAAATCAGCTAAGTATGGAAGGTTCATGGAAGGTGCCACATGCCTCATCGACCCACTTCAAGAGTCAAAGCCAAGGGTAGTTCTCAAACTTGTGCCAGTCCTCCATGTGTCCCAGGTCCAAAAGAGAAAGAGTCGATCGTTAAAATTGACCAAGTATGGGCAGGTTGGAGGAAGCCTCCACATGCCTCAACGACATAATTTCAAAAGTGAAACCAAATGGCCAATCTCCAAATGAGTGCCAACTCGTCATGTGGTCAAAGTAAATGGAGAGACAAAGTTGGCCGTTGAAAAGTCCAAGACCAGCGGAAGGAGCCATGCATCAACTCGGTGTAATTTCAGGAGGCATTTCCAAAGCGAAACTCAAATGAGCGCTAACTCTCCACGTGTCTAGGGGTCAACATAAGTCAAGAAGGAAATAGGCCCAAATCAGCTAAGTATAAAAGAACCAGTGGAGCTCTCCATGTGTTAGCCTGGTGCAACTTCAAAGGTAAAAAAATGCAAAAGGCATATGTAGGCACGCATCAGTTTAAATCTCTCCCATGTGGATGACTCAAATTTAAAGTTTACAAAGGTAGGGTGGACGGATGGGATTCAATGCATCTAGTTTTTCTACCAGGCATGGAAATGGTGAGGTGTTTGAGAAGTTCAGAGAATGGTTTCTTGAATCGCCATCATTTTTCAAAAACCGTTCTTGGAAACTATTTATTGGATTTTCCACGCCATTGTTTGGGTTGGATCCTAGAGACTCTATAAAGGTAATAGATTTGAAGTAATCAATACAAAAGTTTTCCCCTTTCTTCCTCTACTTTTCTTCTTTCCGTGTCTAAAACTTGGGAATCATCCATCTTTTATGATAGGAAACTTTGTGTTCTTGTTTATATGATTTCGAAACTTTGCGTCTGTGGAATTATATTGGTTATGAAAGTGAATGATTCTATTCTACAACTCCCTAGTTCAATACATATAAGGTGATACTCTGTCATCTATATTTCCTGAAGGTATTGTTATGTTCTTCCTTCCTCATCTCCTTAATTCTTCCATCCTTTCGTATTGATGATCTTTGGGCATAAAATGTTTCAAAGTATCAGGACTCCACGCTTTGAAAGTTGTACATTTGTATATATGTTTTGCCGCTTGCTTTCAATAAGGGAACCTCTCCCATTAAAGAGGAGGGACTTGTTGTCCCCTGACTGTGGTTGTTAAAGTACATTTTAAAACCCAACACCCGATCAACTGTTCATGAGATTTTAAAATTTCAAAATTTTCACTGGTGGTAGCTATGGACACAATAGCCATTAGCGGAGCTTGAAAATTATAGTTTTTTTCTCCTCTATTCATGATGAAAATTATATTTTTGATATGGGTTTTGTTTCTCGTTCCACTGGTGAATTTTCTCTTCAAACCGATTGTCGGTTTGACAAGAAATCTGACTTTTGTCTTCGTTGTGCCAAGAGGGAGATTTCTTTGTTGTGAAAAATCTATGTTGCAGAAGGGAGATCTGTTGTTGAGGTTTTTGTGGCCTCTAAAAATGAATAATGCAATAAAAATGGCTCTTTGATTCATGCATTGGTTTGCAAGATATATCAAATTCTTTGTCTCACGACAATGGGGTGTTTCGAGATGAATCTCTTCGTTCTTAATTTCTTGAACTCTTTCAATCAATCCTTCCTCTGTAATCCATGTATTTTCATGTATTGATGGATTTGGTGGCCATGGAAGAGCTGGTTTGGAGCAGTGATGGTGGACTGGGTGTTCTCTCTGAACTTTCTTCCTGCGATGGAGAAGAAACAAGAAGCGATAAAGGAGATAGAATTTTTTAAATTTTGAAGTTAGGTTTGGGCACAATTTTTCCCCTGATGTCCCTTTAGTTAAAGGGATGAAAGAGACATCAATTTTCACATCGCTCCTCCTCGCGACACTTGTCAAACATGCAATGGTCGAGCATTTAGGCTGAAAAACTTAAGAAAAGCACCCGGGGGCTGAAAAATGGTCATATGGATAACTGGAGGCATACCTAGGGTTGGGGAACATTTTCACATCCCTCACATCCCTTTGTGTAATGTCATCAGTTTTCACATCACTCCAGATGTGCCACTTGTCACAATCTGGACGACTGAGGGGATAGGCTTCGGTAAGCACCTGAGGGATGAACTGATGATCTAGAGGGTTCCATGTGTGACTAGAGGGAAAAATAGGGCTGGGAACATTTTACTATCCCCTATGTACCTTTTCTTAATGGATGAAAGGGACATCAAAATTTTCTAGGCTCCTGGAGCTGACACGTGTCCACTTGAGAATTTGGCTAAGTGTTGAACACGTTCTTTAAGCCAACTTGTAACAACGATAACTCGGGCTCCCGAGATGAGTTTAGAGGAAAAATTGTATATGATATTGACTAAAAAACACTAAATGAATTGAATGGTGATGTTTTGGAGCTCCAATTATTACTTAATAACCTTAAAATTCTCCTTTTTCTCAGGATCACCAGTTGTGCGCTGGAAGAATGAGTTTCTTAGGGAAGTGTATGATGTTTCACGAGGTTTCATTTTTCCACCATTTAGGGCATGAAAAATACCTTCCATAGGTACTTTTTTGGATATTTAATCTTTACAAATCTCCTAGAATCATTTCTTGAATCTTAGGTACTCCTTCATAGTGTATACTCCTTTAGGCCTAAAAACCCACTTTTACTAAAACGACTCCAAAAGGCTCTGCTGAATTGATTCTGACACCTTCAAACCCTTTGAAACATCTCAATCATACTTTTTGATGATGAATTTACCCTTCTTATCCACTTTTTATTTTTATTATGCCTTGCCACAAACACACGCTATTTTTAGTAAGTGCATTACGGGTGTCAAATTGCAATAAAACAAGTCCAGATATTTTGGGTTTTAATATGGGGTTCCACGCTCTGAATTCTAGGTAATTCCTTCATTTGAACAAGTGGGAAAATGACATTTTCATCGGTAGGGGAAAAATACTAATAAAAATATCCCTCCATATCCCTAAAAATAGGGACTTCATGGCACGAAAACTAGTTTACGCGAAACTAGATTTTTCAATGATCATTTCCTCCATTTTTGTGCGATTTCACCCACTTTGGAACCTTGAGAAGTGAAGAGGTATCTCACTGAATTTTTCACTAATGTTATTCATGTGACAGGGTAGAATACTGATAAAAACACATCCCTCCATATCCCTAAAAATAGGGACTTCATGGCGTGAAAACTAGTTTACACAAAACTATATTTTTCAATGATCATTCCCTCCAATTTTCGCACGATTTCACCCACTGGAACCTTGAGAAGTGAAGAGGTAGATCAATTAATTTTTCACTAATGTTATTCATGTGATAGGGTATAATACTGATAAAAAACACAGCCCTCCATATCCCTAAAAATAGGGACTTCATGGCACAAAAACTAGTTTATGTGAAACTATATTTTTCGATGATCATTTCCTCCAATTTTTGTGCAATTTCGCCCACTAGAAACTTGAGAAGTGAAGAGGTAGATCAATTCATTTTCATTGATTTTCTTCATGTGATAGGGAAGAATACAGATAAAAAACATATCCCTCCATATCCCTAAAAATAGGGACTTCATGGCGTGAAAACTAGTTTACGCGAAACTAGATTTTTCAATGATCATTCCCTCCAATTTTCGCATGCGATTTTGTCCACTGGAACCTTGAGAAGTGAATAGGTAGCTCACTTCCTTTTTCACTACTGTTATTCATGGCAGCCATTAATGGATTATTCAATCTTCAGATATCACAGAGGTGGTGATGGAGGAGAATGAAGTTATTTGCAGTTGAGAATGAGAGGGAGGCTAGGAAAAAGCATTTGGGAGCTGACTTTCGAGCGCATGAGGAACCACACGGATTAATTTGGCTGGGTAATTTTTTTCCCTTTAATAAAATGAGGAAAGGGACATCAATTTCCACTTTGCACCTCATCGTGACACTTGGTGATCATCCGTGCAGGGAGAGGGAAGGCTCCAACTTAGCTCTCGGGGCTTAACTAGCAAACAAGAGGTCATATTAGTGTTCTGGGGGCTCAAAAAGGGTTGGGCACATTTTATTGCCCCCTTATGTACCTTTTCTAAAGGGAAAAAATGGACATCAAAATGTGCCCGGCTCCTAGAGCTGAAACGTGTCCACCTCAAAAATTCTTAAGTATGAGGACTTGAGAGCAAGCTTGTGAAGGTCGTATCTAGAGTTCTCGATGGAGTTTGAAGGTGAAATTTTATATGAATTTGACTGAAAATTTCCTTCTGAATCAAATAGTGGGGTCTTAACTCTTGATTCCTCCATTTGAGCTTTGAAAAATAGGATTTTGTTTCAAGATCCATGATTAAGCATGAGAAAAACTAGATATAGACCTATTGCACCTAAGTGTTTTGAAATATATGATTCTAAAATATTGTATATATTTTAATTCCCTTTATAATGATGTATTTTTATCTCCTAACTCCTTCCAGATCTCTCAAAATCACTTCCCAAAGCTAAGTCATTTTTGGCCTTGTGCCTTGCTGAGCCTTAGAACCACTGTTTGATGAATTTGCCCCAACTCCTCTAAATATTTCATGAATCTTCCAATATCATTTTCTTGATGTTTTTATACCTTTAATTCATCTACATATTGTATTTTTCTCCTATGTTCTCGTCCAGGGTGTACTGGAGTCCCTAGGAAGGCTAGTGGTAGCCCTTCCCACAACTGCCCAAAATTTGCATTTTTGAAAAACTCAAAATCACATAGGGGTTTGATTTGACTTTCCTAATTCAAATAGGGTACTAAGTTAACATCCATTGGGGTTCATTAGACTAACTAGATAGACCTAGGGTTCCTCGAAGAGTAAAACTTGAAAGTTTCAACACAAGGGTATTGTTGTCACGCTAAAATATTGTCAATTTCCCTACATTAAAAATTTGCATGAGAATAGAGAATCATATTAATTTATATTACCATATATATTATACCAATGTGTGTTACTATCGGCTAGGTATCTAGAAATTTAGTAGGTTGAGTTGGCCTCTAGGGCCAAAATTACATGGACACCTACATGGAGAGTTGTCTCTTGATTTGGGGATGTTCTCCATTACCTTAGACCTCTAATTATTACCTTTATGATCCTATGAGATTGTTTTGGGAATTGATTGGATTCAGTTACATTAAGCCAAAGTGGAAAGTAATAGTAAGATCACCGAGTGTTAAGAATACCTTGGAAATTTAGTTGTGATTCTTAGAATGTTTGCGTATGATCTATGCTAAGAAACACAAGCGGAGTATGCACAAGGGTTATCAAATGTTTACAATCATGATTAGTGATCGATCAAAGGGTACCCCATATCATTCACCTCTAAATGAGAATTTTTTATTTGAGAGAGTTTGCATATGTGTTTCTAAGTGAGCTTCTTGGATTACCACCATGTAGAGAGGTGGATTTCACTATAGACCTAGTACCAGAGGCAACATCAGTTTCTTGGGCACCTTAACAAATGATGAATACAAAGCTCCATGAGTTCAAGATTTAGTTAGAAGAGTTATTGGAGAAAGATTTTGTCTACCCTAGTGTGTCTCCTTGGGGGCACTAGTCATTTTTTTGAATAAAAAGGACATGTCCCTTCAACTTTGTGTTAACTTCAAGAAATTTAATAGGATAACAGTGAAGAATCATTACCCACCTCCGAGGATTGATGATTTTTTTATCGATGAGGGGGCTACGGTGTTCTCTAGGATTGATCTCAAGTTTGGGTACCACCAATTGTGCATTGTAGATGTAAAAATTCATAAAATAACTTTTCACACTTGGTATGACCATTATGAGTTCATTATAGTACCGTTTGGTTTTACCAATGATCTAATAATCTTCATGATCTTAATGAAAGGTGTTTTTCAAGACTTTCTTGGACCATTTTATCTTAGTATTTCATGATAACATATTAATTTACTCTTGTTTCAAGGAGGAACATAAGGAACACTTGAGAAAAGTGTTACAAGTTTTGAGAGATCAATTTTTTTTTGAGAACCTAGAGAAGTGCGGTTTCTTTTAGTCTAAGATTCAATGCACTTGGGACACATTTTGTTCGGTGAGAGTATCGTAGTAGATACCTTAAAGATTCATGCCATTATTGATTGGCCAACACCAAATTCAATGAAATAAGTGACGAGTTTCATGGGGTTAGTAGACTATTACCACATATTTATATAGGAGTTTTCTAGGATTGCTTATCTTATCACTTCTCTTCAGATAAAGGAAGAAATTTTTGTGGCTAGAAAAATGTGAGTAAGATTTCTAGTTACTCAAGGATAAATTAATGAAAACACCTATTTTAGCAGTTCATGATCCAACTAGAGTGTTTTTAGTTTGTATTGATGATTCTTTGGAGGGACTTGGATTTGTACTCATGCGGGGATCGGCATGTCATTGCATTTGATTCACCTATGCTCAAAGAATATGAGTTTAAATAACCTACTCATGACCTTGAGATCATAGCAGTGGTACACACTCTAGTTTTTTGGAGGAATTTTCTTCTGGGTAGGCCTTTTTTCTTGATGATTGATCATTGGAGATTACAACACATATTTTCGCAGCCGAACCATAATGCATGTCAATGATGTTGGATACGGTTATTGTGTGAGTATGATATGGGCATTCAGTATATTAAGGGAAAATATAATGTCATCACAAATGCCTTACGTAGACGATGAAATATAGTTGCCACTATGATACTACAATTAGATCTTCGGGACATGATACTTCAGCACCTTCCAGGGGACATATTTATGAGGTGAAAAACAAGTGTTTGAGTCTTAAGGTTATTTAAAAGGAAGATATGCAGGATGTATCTTAGAGGTAGATGATCTTCTACATTTTTAGAGGCGCATATATATGCTTAAGGCAAGTTATCTTCACAATTATATTCTTTCAAAGTCTCATTGAGCCCCATATGTAGTACATCCAAGAGTGAAGAAGATTCGTATGTTGATCTTAGAGAGTTATACTATTGGCTAGGATTACACCGGGATATAGAAATATTTGTATTTTTTTCCTTAAGTGCTAGAGAGTGTGAAGATCGAACATTCTCATCCCACAAGACATTTTTACCCCCATGATATTTTGAGTGGAAATGGGATGTCATTTCTATGGATTTCATTGTTGGTCTTCCCATGTCATCATATCATCATGATGCTATCATGGTCATAGTGGAAACATTGACCAAGGTTGCTCATTTTTCACTAACCAAGGTCACTTACAATGCATCCGCCATCACCAGAGTATTTCTTGAGGATATTGTTAGGCTGTATGAGATTTCAAATAATATCATTAATGACTGGGACACCATCTATAATTCAGATTTACGAAGTTATTTTTAGAGCACTCTAGAAACTCAAATCAACTTCACTTCAGCATACCACCCAGAGACAGATGGTTAGACAAAGAGATTTAATCAGGTGCTAGAGGATATGCTAAGGATGTTTATGATGGATCAGCATAAGAAGTGGGAGAATTAATTGTATCTCATTGAATTTTCCTATAGAAATAGTTACCACCATTCCATCGGTATGTCTCCTTACTATTCCTTGTATCGGGACCTTACATGACACCATTGAGTTAGGATAGATTAAAGGGGAGGGTTGTTCTTAGGCCAAATTTCCTTTAGAATATGGAATATCAGGTCATTCAGATTAGAAAACGTCTCAAAATGTCATGAGCATGGCACAAGGTGTATGTAGACACTAAGAGGACTAAACATCACTTTACAGTTGATGAAAAGGTATTCTTGAGAGTACGACCACACAAGAGCCCAATCTATTATGGAAAGGGTTCTAAGTTTTTCCTCACTTTGTGGGGAAATTTGAGATCTTGGTAGTCATTGGTCTTGTTTCCTACCATTTAACCTTCTTTGTCATGCCTAGGCCGAGCCCAAAATGTATTTCACATTTTAGTTCTACGTAGATATGTACTAGATGTTTCTTATGTATTGGATTGGTAAGAATTACAAGTGACAACAAAGGACAGTGGAGACTAGAGCCCATACATATCCTGGAGCACAAGAGATTGGCCCTTTAGGAGTGAGCGCTGAGACCAGGTTAGAATACATTAGGACTTATATGATGAGACAATAGCTACTTGGGAGGATGCAACTCCATTGTGTGATAGATATCCCTACCTCTTCTAGTGACTTCTAGGAGGAATTCTACTTTTATGGGAAAGTGATGTAATGCCCACCTATTTTCTACCTTATCCTAAAATTTTTTTGACTCATCTGAGTAACTTGATTATTTCATATGAGACATTGTTATTTGATTTAGTAGAGTTAGATTTACATTTTGCTATGATGGTTATCTCATGGTCTATGACATCGTATTTGACATGATATTTTTGGGACACTTGATGATATTCAAGACATTGGTTATTTCATTTTTATTATAGTAGATGATGCTATTATGTTTTAGATTTGATGGATTTTGTTGCTATATGATATTCACTGATGATCTTGTGACTTTGAGTTATACATTGTGGATATTGGATCATGTTTATATGTATCATTGGTAGAATAGATGTTGTGAGATTTTATTTAGTTGATATTTTTAGTCATATTTCATTTTGATTTATATGGATATTTTATCATGTTGAGCAGATTTGAGGTTTGCCTTGAGTGTGTAGGATTGCAGGTAGCACCACTTGATGAATGTGGGACTTATTCGAAACCTTCTACCTCACCTTGTTTCATTTTGGCTATTTTTATGATTGGGGGAAATTTGGTTTTCTTTGGCATGTGATTGAGTTATTTATTTTTTATTAATTCCTAACCTTGAGCACCATGGTAAACTTAATTACTTCATTGCTCACCTAATTTGTATTTCCTAGTGCTAATAAGGTCATTGTGGGTGATTAGTGTTATGAGGTGTTTTGTGTCTTAAGATTGTGTTAGGAATGTGTTGGGAGTTGCTAAGAAAGTTGGTGGGAACCACTTCTCACCTTGGATTCTCCCATTCAAACACAAAACCCGAATTTACCCTTTTAGGGAATTTTTGAAGGCTTGTTTGGAAAGGTAAGGGTCTTACTTACCTCAAATTTGGTCCATGTGACCTAACATATGGGTGGGGAAGCTTTTTGTGAACCCAAAATACTCTTCCCCACTCCACCCTCTCTCTATTCACTATCTAAATCTTCTTTCCATGTTTCACATGTGTGGCTTTTGGATTTTGTGTGTGCTTTGGAGGCTAAGTGGGATTTGTTCCCTCTTTCATTTATTATTTTGGGGAGTGTGGAAAATGACTTGGATGACATGGAGGATTTCTTACTTGGAAGGGTGACACATGTCACCCTCCCATGGGATTTAGGGTTGGAGAGTTTTCCTATTTCTTGTTGGAATTTTAATGTTTGGGGGATTTTTGGTGGAGAGCTTGGGAGCTTGAGGAGACAAAGAGCTACGAGCTTTTGGATTTAAACATTGGATTTATGGTAGGTATCACTCCTCTATGTATTTGTTTTAAATAAATTTTTGAATGTGTGTGTGTGTATGTTGTTGTTATGGTTTGTTTTTTTATTGGTTTTGGGATCCTTGAGCTTTTTTGGGGTTTTTTCCTTGTGTTGTGAATTTCATATTTTTGCCATTGTGTGTTTGTGTTATCATTGATGTCAAGTCCATTGATGGAAAATGGTTTCATGGTGTTGTATGTGTCTCCATGAGGTGTCATTCATTGTCAAATATGAAGGTCGATTGGTAGTGTTCATGTTTGGTGAGTTTAGTGTTGTTCGGAGCTTGGTTTGCTAGGTAGAGTCATGGTTTGAGGTCTCCCAAGTGATTTGAAGGTTTTTATAAAGTCATACATGGTACATGGGGTATGTTATAGGTATACATGGGTGTGAATAAGGTCAACATAATCGGGCCATGAGGTTTCATGGTTATGTTAGGCCATTCCAGCCTATTCCTAGCCACTGAGCAAACATAATGAACCTGTGATATTTGGACAAAATAAGTCTTATTGGAGGATTGTAGAAACATGGTAGAAATGTACCTAAGGTTAATGGTGAGTTTCAAATTCATACTCAATGGTTTGGAGGTGTTTTAGGGTCCTTGGGAAGCAAGAAGGTTGGAAAACGACATATTGAGATAGGTAAGTCATTGTGGCTATAGATTTTGATGAATATTTGAGATAGTTGGTGAATATGGACAGGTGGAGGATGTTTTCATGATGCTTTATGACAAGTTTAAGGTTATTCTCTAATGGGAATTTCAAGATATGCGGTTTTAGCAAAACTAGGTAAGTTTTAGTGTGTTTTTTTAGCAAAAGTGGACCTTCTTATGCTCTTTTGAATTATATGATTTGCATGGGGACCTGAGATATTTCATATATATTATTATGTCTGTTATTAATCTTTCAAAAAAATAATGAGGTGGTTTTATTATCACATTTTTATGAATGATCGTTAAGAAGGTAAAGTGGTTTGAAACCCTAAACCCTATTTAAGAGTAAGTTGGAGAAGATTGATTGTATCATCCCAGTTTGATTTGTTGTGTAAAAGTGATGATTCTATGTTGTATAGGACTCTTCCCGATTATTAGAAAGGTATATTTGAGCACACGATAGTATGTGGGCCCCACTTGAAAATGTTTGTTTCTGAAGAGTTCTAGTTTGAGGAGAATTTTCACAAAGAAGGTAAAGAATAAATTAGAATTTTTTTTATCCCTGGAGTTTCAATATGTGTTCATGAAGGTTTCAGGTCATGGTTATGGTGAAAATTTTCAAAGTATACCCTATTTACGAAGACTAGATTTTTGGGCAGAGTTGGAGTATTGATTGTACAATCGACATTACAAGAGCTAAAAGAGGAGTTAGGAGTTCATTCAAGATGTGTTGTGAATATGGTTCAAATATATTTCCATTGGTATATAAAACTTATGTTTTTGATATGGTATGCAAAAGTTATGATATGTTCTTTAAGTGTTAAGTTTGGAGGATATTTGTTCTAGCAGGGTGTTAAGTGACTATATGAGGTAAAGTGACGATTCTGAGTTATTCTTAATTGGTGAAGGTTGTTGAGAGATTATAAATCATGTATATGTGTGTTCCATGCTTTTTTTAGTGTGAAAGTGTGTTTTAGTATGATGGAGAAAGTTGAGCTCATGTTTGGTTCTTGTGTCGAAGAAGGGTGAAAAAGTAGTTTGTAGAGATTGGCTTGGTTAAATGCCTTCAACTTGGTTTTGGAAGGATTTATATCTATTTCTATTGGTATACATTCTATGTCTTGAAGATTTCATTTTATGTCTCTTTCAGTCGGTTTGTGAAGAAGAAAGTAAGATGATTTTCGTCGTCGTTGAAAGATTGAGTTGGTTGAGGCATGAAATGGATTGGATGATATTTTCTATCACCTGGAGAGTGGATAAGGATGCATGTTTTTCATATTTAAGGCATTTGGAGGTCTTGAAAGTGGAAAAAAGAGTGCAAACTAGTTGAGTTTGCAAAATCTGGTTTTTGGGCAACTTATTTTGGTGAAGAGGAAAGTTGTTGTGGTTTGAGCATATGGATGTTTCATGATGACTAACATGTATGGATGTTTTATAAATATTTTTATGTCTCAGTAGAGTTGTCACATTTTGTATTTTAGTTGATCTTGGGTGGTATTGAGGCCCAAAGGTGAAATCAAGGTGCTGGAAGCAATTGTTTGGTGAAGGATGTGAGCTCGTGGGCCCATTTTAGGATTTTTTATTACTTAAAGTAATTTTTTTACCATGTATGATTCTTATATGTTATATTACTCATGTATGGTGAATAAAGTAGCTTTACTAATAATTGTTTTGAGGTTAGTAGGTTTTGAGCCCTTTTTGTGCAAGATGAGTGGTTTTGGGCATGGCCAACCTATATAGGTCATATGTGAATGTTGTAATGAGTTTATTGGTATGTTATTGTGTTTTATTAGTCATAATAAAGGAAAAGGGCCAACAACATTCATGTTTTTGAGATGAAATTCATATAAAGCAAGGGTTTGAGTTCAAATTTGAACTAGTCTTGTGAGAGGGAAACGTGTGACCTACCTAAGGATGTGAAGGAGCTTATAATACATGATTTCAGAGATGATAGTGTGTGTTTGATGGGTTAAATACTCATTGAGGGAATTTGTGCAAGTGAATAGAGCCAAGACAATTTAAATAAGAAGAAGAAAGAGTGAGTTGTGTGAATGAGGGTTTGAAGGTGAATGTGTGAGATGAATTAGAGATCTCCATCAATTGTGGCAGAAACAAAATTAGATATCATTATCTGCGGTGGTTGAGTTTGTGCTTAGTCATACTAGGGGGTGTAGTCTTCTTGTGGACTGTTTGCTTCACTAAATTAGGGTTAGTGCTCATTGTATTGTTGGTGTTCTACTAAACTAGGGGTTAGTTCTCCTTGTGAAGTTGGTGCTTCACTAAATTTCTTTTCAAGTTTGTAATATCAACAAATTTATAGTGGGTTTACTTCCCCATGAGGGTTTCCCACTTATATATGGTGTTCTTGTGTTGTGTAATTTGTTTCATGCTCTTTTGATTGATGTTGCATATCTTAATAAGAACACATGGTTATGAATGACATATGGAAAATTTCATTTATGAATGTATGGTTTGATTAATGAAGTAAAAATCATTGTAGGAATGATTCACCCCATCTCTCAATCAATTGTGCTTCCAACAATTTTGGTTATTTTTACTCCTTCACTCCATTTGGATGTGGATTTGGAGTGGAAATGGGGAATGGGAGGGCTTTCTTATCTCCATGGCTTCTTGGGAAGCCATGGATGTTTATTTTATCACTCTCTTCCTTGGTGGAAATAGGATGACTTCCCATTTGATTTGGGAATTCACTCCTATCCTTGTGAAGGAAGCTTTGGCTTGAAAACCCTTGGCAAGGAGGAGATGAAGAAGGTATATGTTGTTGGGAGATATTGATTATTTTGGAGATGTTCTTGAAGAAAATTTTGGATACAAATTTTATTATATATATTCTTGGCACTATGGATTCCCCTCTCCTCTTTCCCTTTTCCATTTATTTTTAGTGTTTTTTTTTTGAAATTTTGTAGGATTTCTTGTGTTTCTCTTGGTTATCCTTGTTATAGTAAGTTCAAAACCTTGTTTATCCTCTATCCTTATAGCATGCTACACCTCATTCCCACGGGCTTGGGGATGCTAGCATACACTTCCTTTGGCAAGAATGCATGATTTGATGCATGTAGGTTAGGAGGCATATCAGGCCTTTGTTTTTGTGGTGCTTGGAGTATATTAGATTTGCAGCTCGAGCTACTTGAAGACTTCTTTGGAGGGATGGAAGGAAATTTGAAATTTTGGTCATGTTGTTCCCCATTTTGGGGAGGCTTATGTTGGACCACGATTGTCATTAGACCAAAACCCATAGGTGTTAGTCTCTGTTACAATCATCAGAGTTAGGATCTACAAGGGGCAGTTAGTCCATGTCACGAAACTCACGAGGAGCGCTAGATACACATGCCAACAATCTCCCCCTTAGCGTTACCCGAGTGAGTTTTGAACTCGAGACTTGTCGCTCTGATACCATTTGTTGGACCACGATTTCCGTTAGACCACAATTTCCGTTAGACCAAAACCCATAGGTGTTAGTCTCCGCTACAATCACTAGAGTTAGGATCTACGAGAGGCGGTTAGTTCATGTCACGAAACTCATGAGGAGCGCTGGACACACATGCCAACAACTTGTACACTTGCATTTTAAATTGTTGATTTGTAATTATTATGGTTATCTTGGTTATGTTATCCTCTCTCTTAAGAGTAAGATTTTTAAGCATGTAAATTAGTGGTGTTGGAGTCTTACTTCTCCTTTGTATTGTATGAAAAGACTCATGATATTTGTATATGTTTTCTTATAATCTTGTTAAGAATGTTGCATCTTTTGAGTCATGGAAGAAAATATAAATGGCAAGCCTATTTTGATGTATGTTAAGTTCATTTGTTTTGTTTATTGATTTAGCATTTGTGTTTTCAAAATCAATAAAAATTACATTACTTATACTCTTTCTTTTTATCAAATCATAATATTATATTATGGGTCTTAGAAAATAGAAAAAGCTGGTTTATTTTATCAGTAGCATCTTATGATTTTATATCAAAATCTGAAAATGTTATAAGGGAATATTTTTGAGAGATTTATAATTTTATTATGTAAGTTGTATCCCATTTAATTCTTGTACTTGTGCTAAATTTGGAATCATTGGGATAGTGTCATTGTTTTAAAATCTATAAACCATGTAGTTGTGTAAACAAAATAATATATGAAATGAAATATAAGATTTAGATTCCTTCTCATCGTTTTGGAAATCATATACTTGAACTTGATTAGCTCATCTATGTGTGTGTGTACACACACACACACACACACACACACACACACACACACACACACACACATCATTTAATACACAACACAATTGAAAAATGGCAAGTGGTTGTACAAAAGATGAGTTTCGCATTAGTTCCCCTTGGTATTTTCCTCACCCTTAGACATCTCCTTGTTTAAACCCCTTCTTCAACACCCCTCTTCCTCTCTCACTACTTTCCTCCCTAACTCCCGCTTCTTCATGCATTGTGTTCGATGTTGCCATATTAGAGATCATCGCATGACTTGAACACAAGGCATGAATTGAACATTCTATTGCTTCGAAGTATTTTTAAGTGATTACAAAAAAAAAAAAAAAAACTACAAAACCAATGACAAGTATTAAAAAAACTCAAAATAATGTGTAAAATAAAATCAATCCCAAAATTGTTAATGTAAATTACGTTTTGAGATATCTCAAAAATACGTTGCCTAGATAAAGTGCACACCACACCCTCTTTCTCCTTCAAACGATTGACAAAAATGGCATATGGTTGTAGGAAAAAGAGTTTCACATTGGTTCCCCTCGGTGTTTTCCTCACCTTTACACATCTCCTCCTTTAAACCTTTCCTTCATCACCCCTCTTCCTCTCCCACTACTTCCCTCTCTTCACTTTAACTTCTTCGATGCATCGTATTCAACGTTTCCATCATACATTTCACGTGTAATTATTAGTTGATTAAGATCTTTGAACACAAGGCATGAATTGAAGATTTTTAAAAATCTATTACTTCCAACTATTTTTAAGTGATTACATAAAAAAATTATAAAACCAATGACACCTATTAAAAAAACCCAAAATAATGTGTAAAACAAAATCAATCCCCGCCGAGAATTGTTAATGTAAATGCTTTAACAACCGCATTTTGTTTGACTTTTGTGGACATGGTTCCTATAACTACCTCACACTTCTCCATTTACGGTTCAGCTTATTGCCTCCTGTTGTTGTTGTCCTGCTTTTCTCTACTATGGCTGCCCTTTTGCTGTTGTTTATCACGCTTTCCATCTTTTCGATCTCCCCTCTTCCTGCTCAATCAATTTCAAATCTATTGTTTGAGCAACAATGGCTGTTGGGATTCAAAGCAGGCATTACGCATGATCCCGACAACTCTCTATCTAACTGGAATTCTCATACTCCGATCTGCAACTGGACTGGAATCACTTGCACCACCACACCTATTTCCCAATCTGTTGTTGCCCTCATTTATCCTTCATGAGATTAGAGGGCACCATTTCTCCTGTGCTGGGAATCTCTCCTCTCTTCAATCACTCAATCTATCTAACAATGCTTTTCAAGGTCAAATCCCACCTCAACTGAGTCAACTTTTCCTTCTGCAGATACTCTCGCTGTACAGCAATCAATTACAGGGAACCATTCCACCTGAACTGGGTCTCTTCACAAGTTTGAAGTACCTTCACTTGGGAGTGAACAATCTCACAGGTAATATTCCCTCCTCTCTAGGAAATTCATCTGCCTTAGTTGAATTGTGTTTGGAAGAAAACGATCTCGATGGTCCCATTCCTCCTGATTTGGGCGCCCTGGCTAAACTACAAGTGCTCTGGCTTCAGAGAAATCACTTGTCAGGCATCATTCCCCCTTCTTTAGGGAATCTCTCAGATTTGAATATATACGTTAACCACCTTCAAGGGAGTATTCCACCTGAGCTAGGACTGCTTACACTGATGAAAACCCTTCATTTGGGAGAAAACAATCTTACTGGTAACATTCCCTCCTCTTTGGGAAATTTATCAGCCTTAACTTATCTCAGAATTGGCACAAATAATCTCCATGGCCCTATTCCTGTTGAGTTGGGCAGGCTCACTCAACTACAACAGCTCCATCTTTATTCAAATAAATTATCGGGCATTATTCCCTCCTCTTTAACAAATCTGTCAAGATTGATTGTATTAAGTTTAGTACAAAACCAGCTAAGTGGGCATATTCCATGGGAAGTTTGTACCAAACTCGCCAAATTGAAATATCTTATTTTAGGGAGAAATCAGCTTATCGGAAATATACCAAGCTCCATTGTGAATTGTTCAAATCTCATAGTACTGTCTCTGGACATGAACCAGATGAGTGGAATGGTGCCAATGCGGCTGGGTCAGTTGAAATTTCTTCGCCAGATTTTCCTAGAGTCCAATCAACTTGTTGGTGACAGTAGTAGCACCATGACTTTTCTCACTGGCCTCGTTAATTGCTCATGCTTGGAACGCATGACTGTGTCAAATAATTATCTCACTGGTGTTTTACCTGCCTCCATGGGCCACTTTTCTTCCAAACTCAGTATCTTGGGTTTATCACACAACAATATAAGCGGAAGCATCCCCCAACACATTGCCAATCTCACAAACTTAACCATGTTAGATTTAGGCAATTATCTTTTCAGCGGCAATATTCCACGGGAAATTAGAAGATTGCATAATTTGGAAATATTAGATTTGCAGGGGAACAGGTTAGAAGGCAGTATTCCAAATGAGATGGGTCAAATGAAGAGGTTGGGACTCTTATCTCTTAGTCACAACAGGCTATCTGGAAAAATACCAGATTCTCTTTGTAGCCTTCCACAGCTAAGACGCCTGTATCTTGATCACAACTACTTCTCTGGAGGTATACCTGCTAGTTTAGAGGGATGTCAGAATTTGGAGCTGCTTGACTTGTCTTACAACAAATTAAGGGGAAGGATACCTCGTGAAGTCCTTGCCAGCCTTGGTAACCTTCAATTCTATCTCAATCTCTCGGGTAATTTTCTGGAAGGGTCCTTGCCATTAGAGGTGAGTAAAATTATAATGGCTCAAGCAATAGACATATCATGTAATCAGCTTGATGGGGTTATTCCAAATGCAATAGGAAACTGCATAGCTCTAGAGCGTCTAAATCTCTCTCACAATGCCTTCGAAGGTACAATACCAGTCACACTTTTCAAATTAAAAAATCTCCAAGAAATAGATCTTTCTTTCAACAAATTGTCAGGTCAAATTCCAGAAAAATGGCTGCTTCCGAATAGCGCTGTTATTACATTGTTTATGGGAAACCCTGGGCTATGTGGTCCACAAAATTACTCATTCCCTGCATGTCAAAAACAGAGTGGGGAAACCATTCACTAGTCAAAAAAATAGTCTTCTCAGTTGTTGGAATCATTTCATTTATACTATGCTCATTAATCTTGGGAATGCTTTGGAGGCAGAAGTTTTCAAGACAATTGTTCCATCCTTCAAACTCTGTTTTTACAAGACTGAGGTATCCAAAATTTTCGTATCAAGATCTTGTGACTTCAACAAATGGATTTGATCAGGAAAAGTTGCTTGGAGTAGGTAGCTTCGGGTCAGTCTACAAAGGCATTTTTAGGGATGGAAGGGTAGTTGCCATCAAGATTCTCAATTTGCAGAATGAAGAAGCTCTTAAGAGCTTTAACACAGAGTGCAAAGTGTTAGGGAGGGTTCGCCACCGCAATCTCATCAGAATCATAAGTGCGTTTTCATACCCTGGCTGTATAGGTTTGGTTCTTGAATTAGCATCCAAAGGGAGCTTGGAAAAGCATCTGCACCCTGACAGAGATGACGAGAAGTGCTGTGAATTGGGATTGAGTGAATGTTTGAACATTGCCATAGATGTGGCCCATGGCATGGAATATTTGCATTATGATTGTTCTGTCCAAGTTGTGCACTGTGATTTGAAACCCAGCAATGTGCTTCTGGATGCCAATATGACAGCCCTTGTAACTGATTTTGGTATATCCCGTTTAACTACTGCTCCAAACTTCACAGATTCACCAAATACATCAACATTTGCACTCAAAGGATCCATTGGATACATTGCTCCAGGTAAATCTTACTCAGACTTTGTTACTAATTTATAATCATTGTCTTTTCCTTTAACAACTTTTAGAGATTGTCATGAACACAAATGGTGACAGAATATGGATTGGGAGGGAGTGTTTCTACAAAGGGAGATGTTTACAGTTATGGAATTCTGATATTAGAGATGGTTACAAGGAAGAGGCCAAGTGATGACATGTTTGTGGGAGACATGAACCTTCCAAAGTGGGTGAGATCAGCTTTTCCAGAGAGAATAGCAGATATTGTTGATAGCAGGTTGTTGAGGGATGTGAATGTCGACAGCATGGAAGAGAATAGATGTCTTGTTTCTTTCATTAATGTTGGTTTGATTTGCACCAGGGAATCGCCAAGAGAGAGACCCTCCATGACAGATGTAGCTTGGGCGTTGGAGAGGCTGAGGGCATCTTTCATGGGTAGTGCAGCTGCTTTCAATTTGACAGCAACCATATCAGATCTCCTACGGAATACTTCCAACAGTCAAAGCTCTATAGTTTAGGTGAATTTGAATTCCACTAAGAACTATTAGTTCATTGTATATGTTGCCTGGTTTCAAATTTGTGTTCTTTCATGCAAAATCCCTTTCGAACTTGTATGATAATCCATTTCACTTGCTGTTATGAAAATATAATGCTATATATATATAGGCTGGAGTGATGTAAATTGTATATTATATTCTCTTATTTATGGCAATTTTTATGCAGAAAAGTTTTTTTACTGCTTTTCTTTTCCCTTTTGTATATTAATGATGAAACATACGAGATCAATCATGACTCACCAGTTTCAGTGTCATACAATTATTCTGGAACACGACATTGTGGCGGATCCAGTTTCAGTGTCATATCAGTTTGAGTTTTAGTGTCATATGTATGGACTGAAGTGATGTAAAATGTTGCATATTATATTTATCTTGTTAATGGCAATTTCTCGTGCGGAAAAGTATGAGATCGTTTTTCTTTTCCCTCCTAGATATTAATGATTCTCTTAGCTCCGGATGACATAAAGATAATCTTTTGTTTATTCTGAAACAGACATGATGGTGGATCCGTATGCTGCTCAGTGTCATATGGAGTCCTTTATTCTGAAACATGACAGTTATGTGACAAAAAAGTTAAATATTTGAATCTTTTTGTGACACGGTTTGTAAGTAGTTCACTTTCCCAGTGTTGGATTTTGGATTTTGATGTTTAACACGTCATAATAAATTTATTTTATGGTTTAGAAAATTATATAAATGTCATTTGGCGTAGAAAATTCAACATGCATGTCAAATCTATATTTATAATAATTATTACAAAATACATAGATTGAATTAAATTTTAAATCCACAAAATTGAAAATAAATTTATGTTTGAAATTCTTCCCATTTGTATTCTATTTGTATAACTAAGGTTGAGTTATTTAAATTTTTGGGTGTTTAACATTATCATAAGTTAACCTTGGTTGCATAAATCAAATAACTTTGTTTTTTTGTTCCATTTCATCACAACATTGTCTCTATTCCATGATGTTTCTAATATAACAATGTATGTAATTTTTTCCATGTTATCTCTCTATGATTTTTATTTTTTTTTCTAATTTTTTTGTAGAGAAATTTTATTATATTTTTATATCATTATTTGCATATTTATTTGTTTATGATAAAATTGAAACGATGTTATTATTTTGGAGGGGAAAATGATTAACCTTAGGCACAAGAAAAATTCGATTACTTTTTCAAAATTTTAAGCACAATAATGTCTAGTGACGGATAAAAAATGTTTAGATTATTAATAGATTCAAAATGGATCTCATTTGTGAGATAACACATTGAAATAGGGGAAAATGTTTTGATTAGCAATGGAGAGTATTATGTTTTACTTTATGAAATCCAGCTTTACAAGCTAAAAAAATTGAAGAAAAAGATAGAAATGACTCACTTAGAATCATTGTCTTGTAAATTTGCAATCATGGGGAAAATGATTTCCAACTTCTAACTTCCAATTTCGAGGTTGTGCGTTCAATCTTCATATTTCACTTTTCTTGCAAAATCTAAAATCCACTGCATTATTCCATTATCCAATCTTTATTTGTAAGAAATCAAACAAATAAAAATTTAAAAAATCAATTATAAATCAAAATCAATAAAATAAAGCTAACCAACAAATCTAATAAATGTTTCTATTTTGTCAATGAGATATGAAAATGTTTATATTTCATTAATAAGATATTAAGATAATTTTATTATTTTGATTTTATTTACATTCCAAAGTTTCCATTTTCATTTATGTTGTATTTGTCAAAAATCTCACAAATTTTAATGTGTACTTAATGTAATATTCAATTTATTAACTATATTAATTATATAAATATATATATACACGACAACCAAATTTTAAATAGACATGCCATTTTGACATTTAAATTATATATTTACTTGTCAACCATGATGGTCATATTTCAAAAGTGGTTGTATTTTGACATCTAAAATGACTAAAAATGTCTAAACGCCTTGCAAAAGCCATTACATTACTTCCCTCACTCTTATCGCGGGGGCCAAGGGCGCGACATGTTCCACCCCCAAAACAAATATTAAGGTTTCAATCCCTTGTCATTAGGGATAAACAAAAACATATGCAGATCAATCCCATAGCATTGTAGTAATAAGAACTATGAACAAAAAATATAGAAACAAAAATACACAACAAGAAGACAAGATTTAACGTGGTTCACCCAATGTGGGCTACATCCACCAAGAAACACTTGCCCAGATTTTATTACGAGCCAAAAAGAGTATAATCCACTCTTAGACCAGTCTTCTCACAATTACAACACAAATCTTGTTTGGAGCTATGCTCAACAAACTCTCTCACAAATTCACACTTGAATTCACATACCCATATCTTTCCCTACCGTATGTCTAGCTATATATAAGCACATCAATAGGTAATTGTGTTATTAGTTTTACAATACCATGGGCCAAAATAATGACCCATAAACCTATGGATTAAATACGACATATAAAATTCATACATGAAAAGACCACGTTTTCGATTACTCCAAAAAAAAATTTAAAGCTGCCACCCCCGAACACGTGCTTTATCGGGCTTTCCACCCTAAACTCCGATGAGAATACGTGAAGAGTGTATAACACTTTTAAAGTACAATTTAAAACACATTTAACGTGAAAATAAACTCCACACCTAACACTTGTTTGTAGAAACACAAATTCAAGCAAATTCTATTTTTGGAAGGAAAATCCTAAGGGTGTTTTTCACTCTAGTTTTTAGGAGGAGGATTCATAACTATACTTCATCAATTAGGTGTATTTATTTTTGTGGAGATACAAATTAGCTCATAACAAGTTCACATATAGTATGTTCATCTTAAGTTAATGAAAGATTGATATCTTGCACCTTCGATGTTTCCCTAGGCATACAAATGGGGTTTTATCAAGTAAATCTAGTGTTCATCTCTTACATATTTGGTATTTTGTATATTTCTTTAATTTCTATCTCTATAAACTATTGTTTTATTATTCAAATTTTGGCATATTCATGGATACAAATTCTATTATTTTTTAACATTGATATAGTGGTGGATCCATTAAACACCGTTTACTACTCTATGGTGATGGATCCATTTTGGTTTAATCAAGGGTTAAAAATTTTATGTATAATTTTTGTTAATTTAATAAGAATAAATTATTTTATTCCCCCAACATACTTGTTTAAATGAAAATTTGAGTAACTCTTTTATTTTTATATAATAAGAATACACATTTATCTCGTCCTCTTAGTTTATAATCAAAGAATGTTATTATTTTTCTTTAAACTCTTTTAAGGTTGTGGAACCATCAAAGTTCCTTATTTGCAATTTTTCTTGAACATTACAAAGCTACATACAAATACCTATAAATGGGTTTACTCATTTTCACAACTCTCAAATATTAGTTTTATCTCAAAGTTAAATTTTGAAAAGGGGTTACATAAATATAACTTCAACATTCTTTTAAATAAATTTCACTTTAAAATAAAAAAAACTATTATATTTGATGTTAAGCACTCAAGCAATGTAAAACTATAAGTAAATGGGAGAGATAAATGACTTAGCTGATTTCCTTCGTAACTAACATAATAAAGATGCTAAGCACTCAAGAAACATTTTAGAGTAACTAATATAATGAAATACGGTGAAATATAGATGCTAAAAACTAAAGCAATGCAAGACTATAAGTATATGGGAGAGATAAATTACTTAGCTAATTGTTGTGTGATCTCGTAGCTAGTCGAACTATGTATATGCATGATCTAGTAGGAATTGATGTCACATGAGCTCACTCAAGAGACCTAGAACTTTGCATCGATCAGTATAGGGGCACCCATAAGAGAAAAATGTGCCTAAGTCTACTTGATCGTCAAAATAGTCCGGATCTATTTCTTTTATGTCGTTAGGGTTTCACCGTTAATTCATGTTATTCTCTGATATTCACTATTTGATCACCAAAGGTACTGTAATCTACAAAACAAGCCTAGCTACCTATAGAAGCTAAAAACACAAAAAAATCTTGATAAAATATGTAATATCTGAAGTTAGAATGACCTCGGTAGTCACCTGAAGAGTGAACTTATGACTGAGTGTTGCACTACATTCTAGAATCTATGTAGTTGTTTTTACTTATGTTCAAAATAGTGTCCTTAGGTTGCCCTCATGCCAATGATGCCGAGATAATCTGGTTTGTAACTAGGTGAGATTCAATTGTGTGGTATGGAATTCGATACTTCCCCTTCCTATGTAGTGTATGCAATCCAAAAAAGTATTCCCTTTGATGGTAATGATCGTTTGTAGATGTGATTTCCCCTTAGAATTGCCATCCAGAATAATAGTGTGTATGTTATGTAAATGTATGGATCTCTTGTTTGAATTTCAAACTAGTGACACAAAAGGTCATTTATGAATACGGGGTAAGGATTAGAAAACTAAAAGGATGACCAAATATGTCAAAATGTGTAAAAAGAACAAAGAGGACAAAAGCACCTAGAATGGACATAGGCACCTAAGCGCTTCTTATCAAGAGTGGGTGTTGGTTTCCTAGGATAAATGACAAGAGATGTGAAAAGAGTGAAGGGTAAGTGCAACAAGTTGATGGACTAAAAGGGGTCATAAGTGGACATCATATTGAAAAAAACAAAAAATCTCAACTTGTAGGGATTATTAATAATACACGCACTCAAAATTAGAAAAAGTTATATAAATAGAAATCATAACATCCAAAATCTAGTTTCTAAACTACTAATTTTTTTAAAAAATGGAAAAGTTTAGATATATTAAACACTCAAAATTATATGAATTGGTTTTTTTTTCAAATAACCTATAAAATTGTAGTCTATTTTCCCGATTTTGGATGACCAAATCTTGTTATTTATTTTTTTCCTTTAGTGAAAAGTTAGATGTCACTTTCTATTTTGGGATGGATTTAATTTTGTATTATTTATATATATATATATATATATTTATATATATATAAATTTTCCGTGAAAGTGGTCTGAAAAATTTAGAAAACAAAGCACTTTTTGTTTTCCCACCATAACTATATCAAAAATATAGAAATCAAATACTTTTTATTTAATGTGTATAGAATTTTGCCATGCTTGGGATGATATAGGTTTTATCACATTTTGATAAGCGAAACAAAAGTTGCAATCTTAAATGTAGACATGAACATTCATGGGAAAAAATGTCTTAAAGACCTACTATTAGTAAATAAATTATAAAATGATATTTTTCTTATTCTATTCACTTTAAAATCAATATTTTTACAAAGCTAATAGTTTCCCCTACGTGATAGTACCATTTTTGTGAGATGTTTTCAATTTTTTGGCATGGTTCAAGTCTGCAGAAGAGAAAATTTGAAGTTTTTGGCCTTTCACACGCCATAATGACCTCCTATAGCTCTGGTTGGGGAAAAAAAATATTTCTTGAGCCTTGAGGGTCAGATTTGATGATATAGAAAGAACCGTTATCGTTGTTATGAATAATAGAACCACATCGCATTTTACAAACCACAATCATGGTTATTAAATCATATTTAAACGCATCCCAACGTTTGAATTACCATGTGATTTTTACTATTTGGCCTTAATGTACAAATTACTACAAAATTATATCGCTTTCTACATGTTTTTTATCATCGGAAGAAAAACATCATGCGAGACAAGAAATGAAGTAAAAAGGAAATCAATAAGTAAAAAAACTAGACAAATTAGATTTCAAGATGTTGAGTAAATGCGAAACTTCGTGAATCAAGAAGAGTTCATATTCAACCCTTACTATTGTAAGCAATGAGGAACCATGTAATATTTCTCTTTATCAATGTTGAAGATGAATTAAATACTCATGATGAATATGTTTTAATTGTCAATGTTGAAGATGAATTCAATACTCGTGATGTAGTTGATGTTGAAATTGAAGGAGACAATGAAAATGTGAATCAGAAATTCGGAGTTAAATCAGACAAGCAAAATTTGACAAAAAAACCTTTAGGATTTTATGTAAGAGACCTAATTATTTTATTGAAATTGATGAGAACATTTTGAAACCAATGTATGACATGACAAAATTTCGAATGGAAAATCAAAAGAAAAGCCCATTGAAATTTGGGATAATCATTTTGAAATTTTAAATGATTCCCAAAGATGTTAGTTGTTGGTTAGTTTGATGAAATTGAATAAAATGAGACCTACATTAAACACCTTAGGATTGACAACATCTAATATATGTGGTCAAACCTATACAATTGTTGAAAACCTTCATGATGCATATCACACTGTTGGTGTCAAGAGACACATAAGGGATAGTAATGTTGTGCATAGTGTACTTGCTACTATTTTTGTAAGTGAATTAACAAAAAAACAACGTTTGATTAGGCAAACAAGTTGAATGTTGAAAGTTAATTAAAAACTCTAATGAAAGCAATTGAAAGGCGTAATATCCTTTAATCACTCAATAATAATGATTTTTGGGCATTTTTACTAGAATAACTGCGTAAGGAAAAAATATATCTGATGTTATAAGAGAAGTTGTTATTCATTTTGGCATGATAACACTAGACTTTCACCTACTACAAGAGATATTGTAAAATGGTGAGTTAGTTCTACTAATCATGAACCACATCCAAATCATTTCTTAGATATGACTCAAACTCAATTTTTCGTAAGTTTGAACAAGAACATCCAGAATTTAAAATTAGTCAACATTTTTTTGAAATGTTGAAACCATTCTATGTGAAAATAAACCACACTTGCACCACTTGTGTTGTAGGCAACATGTTGAATTTGTGATGCATTATGCTAAATTTTTACATATTCGTTCGATTTTCATTCTAAAACTATGTTATCAAAATGTGGTGTTCAAGCTCCACCAATATCTTCCAGGGATTTCATTCCTACAATATTTTGTGAAAAAGAAGTTAGACATTTTTTATAGTCAGGATTATTTAGATGGAAATTGTGGTACGTGTGACAAATTACCTAAATTAAAAATTTGTATCCATGAGAAAATTGGAGGTGCAATATGACATAATTTAGTTGAGTTTGATACATATAAATTAGTACCATACCAATTGAAAGATGGAAAGGATTCTAAACGGTGTGAGCTAGTTATAGAACATATGCCTATTTTTCAATTTATAAGAAAATTTAAGGATGAAATTGCTTATGAGTATGCTAGGCATACACATAGACCTTGATGGTTGGATGAAAATTTCAAGATATGCAAGGAAAAATTTTGTATTAGAACTATTGTTTCAACAGTCAATTTTGCACATAATTACACATTGCAACCACAAAAGAGGTTCAATTGCAATATTATAACTCAAAGTCTGAGTTGCCATTTTTGTGCATATAACATTTAAACATTCTCCTGACATTACAAAGAATGATCAAATTTTTTAAGAGATTAACACTTTTATATTAGTGATAATCATGCTCATTCTACTGAATTTGTGTAAGGGTATTTCTAGTTATTTTATGGAAACTTTTTTGATAGGGACATCCATTTCAATCAACATTATATATGGTCATATAATTGCATGTCACAGTTTAAGAATGCACTATGTTTTATTGGATGAGCAAGATGCATGTCAAGATGGGTGTGCAACATATTTGGAGTTTCACTGAGGCTAGACATGGAAAAGGATAACAAGATGGTGTAGGGTCATGTGTGAAAAATATATCTTGCAAGAGAAGAGTTAAAGTACAAAGATGGTGATAAATTGAAAGATGCAAAGAGCATAATGGAATGGTGTATTGACAAAATGGCCCGAGGTTCTCAAGAAAATTCCATTTCGTAGATATTTTTGGTTGTTATAGGAACAAAAAATTACTAACTATGAGGATTGTATGACACTCACATGGTCTAGTGATCTGCACTCATTTTGTAGCTCGAGACACTACTTCATGGGCCACATGACAAGAAAGTTGGCGTGTTTTTGCATCTTGTATCAAATTTTCACTTTCTTAGTGTGATTCACAAGAATGGGTGGATGGAAGGATTTGTATTCTTCTAACTCCACTTCACAGTTATGAACCTCCACAGGCATTACAACTTGTTTCTCTAGATGAAGTTGCAACATCCAAGGACTTTGAAAACATTTTGATTTTGGTGCGACAAGGTAAATGGTTATTTATAATTTTTGTATGGAGTTATGTCCATTGAAATTAATATGTAATTTAAATTTGATTTGAAACCTTTGTTTTTGTAGGACATGTGTTTGTAGTTATTGCGACAGAAGAAAATGAAGAAGGAACAAACTATTTTTATGTCATTGCATCGAGGAAAGAAAGAAGTTGACTTCTCCTATTATAAATGGTGAAGATGTTGAGTACTCTACAGGTCGGTGGTAGTTACTGGAACTTAGCATCGATGGTATCCATTAAAAAATTCCTCTATTTGGGTGTTTGAAGACTTTGAGACACATAAGAAAATACTCTTATATTTGCATCTAGTTCTAGCGAAAAATATTCAGCTATATAGATATTGAGGAAGGCCTAATAACAAGATTCTTTGGAAGGTTCAAGAGTTAGATCATGAAGCAATCATGTCTACTATTCAGAGTAGATCCGATCCTGATGGTTCATTGGAATGAATTTACATGCTCATGTCTGGTATATATAATTTCTTTGAAGTGTTTAAATTTGT
Organism: Taxus wallichiana var. yunnanensis; assembly: GCA_018340775.1. Taxonomy (NCBI): domain Eukaryota; kingdom Viridiplantae; phylum Streptophyta; class Pinopsida; order Cupressales; family Taxaceae; genus Taxus; species Taxus wallichiana. Next base: position 958,298,634 of record CM031239.1, on the reverse strand, counting down.
CAACTAGATTCAAGTTCATATATTTTATTAAATTTGTGTATTTTGTATATATCTAGTATGGTTTTGATTTAACTTAAATTTATTTGACTTTAACACTTTTATGCAGGTTAGTGGTGCCAGAAAAGCTTCCACCTTCACGACTTGATGGTTCATTGGAATGAATTTACATGTTTTTCTGGTATATATAATTTCTTTTAAGTGTTTAAATTTGTCAACTAGATCATTCAAGTTCATATATTTTATTAAATTTGTGTATTTTGTATATATCTAGTATGGTTTTGATTCAACTTAAATTTCTTTGACTAACACTTTTATGTAGGTTAGTGGTGCCAGAAAAGCTTCCACTTTCACATCCTGATGGTGAACATTGGAATGAATTTACATGCTCATCTGGTATATATAATTTCTTTGAATTGTTTAAATTTTCAACTAGATTCAAGTTCATATATTTTATTAAATTTGTGTATTTTGTATATATCTAGTATGGTTTTGATTCAACTTAAATTTCTTTGACTAACACTTTTATGTAGGTTAGTGGTGTGATAAAGGCTTCCACCTTCACATGGTTCAAACTATTAGTAGAGAATTTTATATTCTCAAAGCTAAGAGAAGCTTTCATTGTTTTATAAGCAAAGAGAAGAAACTAACAACATTTTATGTACCTGTGGAGGGGGTTCTTGGCTACGGAGGAGGTAACCTAAAAGCACCACTTGAGAGTATAGGGAATCAAAACAATGCCTCCCAAGTGTTTACAAAGACATTCCCATGTGTGTGCACAGTACAGGTTTGGTCCCACGACCCAACGTTTGAAAAATATAGCATTTAACAACCTTACACTGGCTCAAACTGCACTATTTGGTGCATTTGCGAACAATAGGGAAGTGAGAGCACCAATTAGATAGATAAATAACTTGATATAGGATATTTTAGAGGGTCCCTACTTTAATGTGTAGGATCGACGAGAGATCTCTAGGTGCCATAGAGACTGAGTAATCACCCATCGAAGTTTTACGATTTTTGGTCTCAAGGCTCTTAAGGGACTACGCCCGAATGAAGTAGCACTGGAAAACGACATTGTCTCGTGAAAAAAAAATCCTCCTCTGGTGTTTACTTGACCACCTAGACGTGTTCGTGTAGTTGATTTGGTGCGACGACCCACCGTTTACAAAATATAGTTTTGTGACAGATTACAACGACTCAAATTGTACTATTTTGTGCATTTGCAAACAATAGGGGAAACAAGAGTACGATGGAAGATGAAAAAAACCAATACAAGATATTGTAGAGGGTCCTATTAGTGCAAATTCATAGCACCTCTGGATGTTTTCTCATATTTCTAGTTTGATAATGGGCATCTAGTGTGATTGCACAACATTTAATCTTTTCCCCAAGTGTGGGACTTGCAAAATTGGGAAAAGACTCTCCAGATTAAAGGTTGGTTCCTCTACTCCTCTGATCAGATGTATGCATGAAATTTTCAGAGGTTTAATACTAGATCCTACTCTAAATTCCAAGGAGATAGAGATAAAGGATGCAAAAGAAATAAAACTAAGTAAAAGTAGTGATACACCAAAGGAGTGGTGAACATCTATTTCTGCAAATTGACACAGGTTACAAAATGCAACAAAATCATGCACAAATTGCTAAAAATGTAATGAAGGATTAGTATAGGGAAAACAACACAAGAGAGGATTGAAAATTCATTCACAGAGCTTGTATTGTCATTTCCATTTTTAAAATACAATGCATTACAACAAAAAGAGGTAGAAAACATGTTACAATCTCGAAATAGGTCGATGTTCCACAAATTCACTTGCCAGGGTGAAGGAGGGAGCCTGCAGTTCATAAAAATGTCCAACCCTTTACAAATGAGCCAAATATGGCTTTTAACAATGAAAATTTGAGCTCAGGAAGGAGACACACGGAAAAATGAAAGGAAACATTCAACCACCAACTAGATCCATCAAAATAGAATGGGTACCCTTAAAAGTTCATTCCTCAGATTTTTGACCATGCTGGAGAAGAATGGAAGCCATACTGCATTAAAAATGGTGGTTGAAACGTCAGTTCTACTCTTTTCCCCATGCCAAAGGGGTTTGTGATTTTTCTCCCACAAAACTCCATCAAAACAAAAAATTGAAGATTCCATCATGTAGAATACTTTAATATCTTTCTAATGACACAAAATCGAGAAAAATTGAGCTCTGGATCGAAAGATATGCCCCTTTGAAGATTTAGGGCAAAATAATGCAAAAATCGGGTCGGCGGGCGAAAACCAAATTTTTTCCTCTTCTTGAATTTGGGAAAATTTCCCCAAAAAGTTCCACCCCCTGCTACTCTAATGCCACGTGGCACGTTTTGATTGATCAAGCAGGATTTAAACAACCATTTTATGCCTTTTTGAAAATTTGGAAAAATTTCCAAAATTGCCCGGCGCTCGTCGCTCCGCTACCACGTGTCATCCTCCTATTCACCCGTGGGGATGCACTTTCAATTTTCCCTTTGACGCTACCGATCCTTTTGACTTATGCTGGCCACATAGACATGTGGCACATTTTTCATTGGCGTGGGCCTTTGGGGGCGGAGTGGTATTGCGCCATTTGCAACACTTTGGAAAAATTATCAAATTCCCCCCGCGCCCCCGACCTCCGACGGATCCATGGACACGTGTCGCCTTCTTATTCACCCGTGAGCCTTCGGGCCAAAAATTTTCTTTATGCCCCACCGAGAACTTGGAAATTTTCTAACTTTCCCCACCGGTTTGACCTCCGACGCCACGTGTCATCTCCTCATTCGTTGTGAGCCTTTAGGATGAAACTTTTCTTTGCACCCCGACCAATCCTTGGCAAAAATTTCTAACTTACCTCTGCTCCCCACCATTCCACCGCCACGTGGCACATTTTGATTGGTCTGCGGACCTTCCTAGGGAAAATTTCCCTCAAAACTCCGTCGAGCTATAACTTGAGAATTACAAGGAGTTAGAAGGAAAATTTTACCTTTTTGGAAAGGTGAGGAAATTATCTATTTGATGAAGCCATTTCTAAAAATTTTGAGTTCCTAAAAAGTAAAAAAATATATTGAGGCACAAGGAAGGAAGGAATGAAAGGAAGTTAGCCAAAAATGAGCAAGGGGCTTATTTTGGATAATAGTCCCTATACTAAGGTGTATCATCGATGAGACATCTCTAGGTGCCACAGAGACCTCATAATCATGCGTCGAAGATGTACTTTTTGTTGGTCTCGGGGCTCTTAAGGACTATGCCCGAACGAAAAATCCTTGAAGAAATGACATTTTCCCGCACCAAAATGATGCCTCCTCTAGCATTTACCCGCCATGCGAGACATGTTGGCATTTTGGGTTCGGTTTCATAACCAACCGTTTGCAAAATATAGTGTTTGACAACCTTATACAAACTCAAATTGTACTATTTCATGCATTTACAAACAATAGGGTAGCGAGAGCGCCGATTGGAGATGGAAAAAACTTAGACAGGCTATTGTAGAGTGTCCCTACGTTAAGGTGTAGGATCTAGCGATACATTTCTAGGTTCCACGCATACCGAGTAATCACTCATCGAATTTATACGGTTTTTGGTCTCGGGCTCTTAAGGGACTACGGTGAATGAAGTATCCTAGAAACAATGACATTTTCATACACCAAAACGATACCTCCTACAATTTTTACACTGCGCTACTCGGGTGTCTTGCAGAGTCATTTTGGTTCCACGACCCACAGTTTCCAAAATATAGTGTTTGACAACCGTACATTGACTCAAACTGCATTATTTCATGCGTTTACAAACAATATGGTAAATGCGAGCACCGATTATAGATGGAAATTACTGAGACATGCTATTGTAGAGGGTCCCTATGTGGAGGTGTAGGATCTTACAAGACATTTCTAGGTGTCATGGAGATTGATTAATCACCCATCAAAGTTGTACATGTTTTTGGTATCAGGGCTCTTAAGGGACTACCTCAAACAAAGTATCTTGAAGTAATGACATTTTCCCACACCAAAATGACACTTCCTCTAGTGTTTACACTGACCACCTAGACTCATTGGTGCGCTTAGTTTGAATCAATAACCCATCATTTGCAAAATATAGTGTTTAAAAGCCTTACACTTACTCAAACTACACTATTTTGCGCATTTACAAATAATAGGGCAGCGAGAGCACCGATTGGAGAAGGAAAAAAGTGAGACAAATTATTGTAGAGGGTCCCCACACTGAGGCATTAGATCTAATGAGAAATCTCTAGGTACCACAGAGACTGAGTAATCACCTGTTAAATTTATATAGTTTTTGGTCTCGGGCCTTTTAAGGGACTATGCCCCAATGAAGTAGCCTGGAAGAAATGACATTGTCCCGCATCGAAAAAAACCTCCTCTAGAATTTACCTATCCACTTGGACATGATGGCAAAGTCTCTTTGGTGCCACGACCTACCATTTGCAAAATATAGCGTTTGACAGCCTTATACTGACTCAAACTGCACTATTTCACGCATTTACAAATAATAGGACAATGAGAGCACCAATTGGAGACGGAAAAAAATGAGATAGAATATTTTATAAGGTCCCTACATGGAGGTGTAGGATCTAACGAGAAATATCTAAGTGTCACGGAGACTAAGTAATCATCGATCGAAGTTGTATAATTTTTTGGTTTGAGGGCTCTTAAGGGACTACGCTCGAACGAAGTAGCCCAGAAGCAATGACATTGTCCCACACTAAAATGATTCCTCACCTAGTGTTTACCTAATTAATCAAACATTTTGGCATGGTCCTTTCAGTGCCATGACCCACCATTTGTAAAATATAGCATTTGACAACCTTACACTAACTCAAACTACACTATTTTGCAATTTTGCAAACAATAGGGTAGCGAGAGCACCAATTTGAGATGGAAAAAACTTAGACATACTATTATAGAGGGTCCCTACACCAAGGTGTAGGATCTAACGAGACCTTTCTAGGTTCCACAGAGATCGAGTAATCACGCATCGAAGTTGTATGGTTTTTTGGTCTCAGGGTTCTTAAGGGACTATGCCCAAACGAAGTAGCTCAGAAATAACGACATCACCCTGAATTAAAATGACACCTCCTCTAGCATTTAACTATCCACCTAGATGTTTTTACATTGTCTGTTTGGTACCACGATGTCTCGAGGCATGATTTATCACTACTCATCTCCGTTCATTTCCTAGGGCTTCCTAGAAAAGGAAGTTTACAAAAAATTATGCCATAAAGGCTCAAAGAATGCCACGACCATGAATTCTTGGGTGTAATTAGAGGCCTCCTTTACTTAGGTTTTGGCTTAGATAGTTCTCATATTCGATGACCAAGCACCAAGTTGTGTTCATCATACATTTTTGCTGAAAACGTGAATTGAGATGGATAGGGAAGGGGTTCTTAGCTCCATATCGGGTGGTTTGACTCTAAACCGGGCCTCCCTAGAGCCTGCCATAGCACCCAAATCATATACCCCCAAACTAGACGTGTTGGCAGGTGGCAATTTACTCCCATGACATCTCGGGGCATGACTTCTTACCACTCGGCTCGCATAAATGAGATTACAACTAGGTAAACACATTACCATGTAAATACTCTAATGATTGTTTGATCTCTTTGTAGAGCATGTAAATACACAATAGAGTGTTAAGAATATTTTTTGCATATCTTGTGCCAATTAAACTACAATGTTTATGTATTTTTTTAAACAAGTGAATTCAAATTAGGACCTTATTATTACACATATCAATAACACTTAAATTGGACTAATACTTAACAAATAAATTGTAAGTACACTAAAAACATATAAAATGACTTGTAATAAATCCCTCAAGACCATTTTTATTTGTGTACATTTTATCCCACTTTGGAGTGTGTTAACCACATGCTTAAAATAAGAAAATTGATATAGCTCCACACTTGAATCTCTTAAACAAAAATGATCTTGCACCCAAGAACCTTCAAAACCATTATATAATATAACATCATATATCATATAGATAATGGTCACATAATCGAGGCCATCAAATCAAATCAAACATAGAACTAATATGGTTATGAAAACAAACATAGAAGTATATCATGTGCAATGAAATCAAATCAAACATAGAAGTAATATCGTTATGAAAACCAACATGGATATAATGTATCAAACTAAGTGTGCCACGTGTCTCTAAAAATATAAGAATAATGTATCAAACTAAGTGTGTCATACATATAGGACCACATGTGGTCACATAAGGCTGTATACATGGACTATGAAGAATCATGAACTAGGACCAGATGACATATATATCTATACATGGGTCCTATGAATCTAATCATGAAACATCTTCCCTCTCTTTGCCTTGCTAGAAGAAGCATGTCCACGACCTGTGGATGTAGTGGAGGGAGATGTCACTACGTATTTCATCCATGTGGTCCTAGGCATCTCTAAGTTGACCTGTAACCTAACCTATAAATTCATAAACATCAAGTTTTTAACACCTAAATTTTAAAATACATTCAAAATTTAGAAACTTAGAATTTTTAATGCATGTGAAATCTTACCACAATCTTATAATCCCGATCAATTTGTCGCCGATGAGCTACGGGTCGAGTGTTAGACTCATGAGGGGTAGGCTACATAAAAATAAATAGTTCGAATTAAATATTTCATGTACAATTTGATATTGTAGATAATTAGTAAGAAAAAATTCCTCCAAAAATTAACAAATCTGAAAAATTATACCCGAGTTAGTGATCTGCAGATGCTATGAAAACATCTACATCAACCTCCACCCATGCATATAGGGAGGAGTCTCTCTAGTAGTCATAAGCTATACAAAAAACATGTAGATCAACATTAATTGAAAACTATAGCAATGAGTATTAGCATGAGAAGAGGACTAGTAACAATAAGGCCTAAAACAAAGAGTTATGTAAGATTGCAAGTGTATGACCGAACCAATAGTCTAAACACCTTATGATAAAGTAGAGAAGGATAATTAGTCCTATTTATTTGCATAATATCTCTTGAATATTAATATGGAAAGGTCCTACAGGTGATGTAGATCACAATCATAATTTTTATGTGTCTTGAAATTGCATAATTTGGTTTTTAGAGAAAATTGTAGGCTCTTGGGCTCTATCTAGGGATTTGTGTAACTTTTGATTGTACAGGTGAATCTTGCTAGAAATTTCAAATTATCTTTATTTGTGCATGAATTAGAAGACCCCAAGATTTCGTGGTGATTGATACAATGTAGTGAAAGTTATCTAGATAACAATTATTTTGAGCAACCTGGTAAAAGTACAGTGTACAAAAATGAAGGAAAAAGTCAAGCTTCTCACTATAATTTGATAAATCATGATCTTAGACTAGGTATGAATGAGATGTTTAAATGATCTTAGGGGTGTAGGAATAAATAAAATGCCATCAGTTGAATGAAATATGACTGTACAAGACAATATTAAGTCACAAAAAGGGTTATTAGAGATATTCAAGAAGTAATTCATTAAAGATGTGGAATGTATTCGGTATGTAGAACTTGGTTCTAGGAAGGTCACCAAGATATATCCATTGTACATGAGAATTCAAATATAGAGAAACTTGATGAATAATTTATATACTATGAATTGGGTGTATAGAATTTCATAGGCAAAGATTGGTGATAGACATGAACCAAGGGACCCATGATATATTTAGAAGTGTAGGTAACTTATCCCATATTGTTATCTCTTTTTTTTATAGAGAAGAGGCTATTAAAGAATGCATATAACTAACAATGTTGGCAAGGTCATTTATGCATACATCCTAAGAAGCTAAAAGAGATCCTCAGAGGCAAGGGATGATGGAGAAAGCATTAGAGATGGAGTGCTCTAGAAACATGTCTAGCATAGAGGTAAGTGTCCATGATCATGATAAAAGGAGAGTTTTTATATCTAGGAGAGTTTTACTTAACCCTTGCATCATAAGAGCTTAATGTTATGATCAAATTGTATTGGCTAGAGTTATGGGATTGCAAACTACTAGAGAATTCCACAATTAGAAACAACATGTAAAGAGAAACTAACCTACGTAAAAGTCACATGAGGTGTGCCAATAGCCTCAAAGTGACCGTGATCATATGATGACCCGCCAGATCCTATGTATAAAATACAAACATATTAATATGTACATGTACATGTGAAACATTATACACGAACATTAAAAATGTGTATTTAATAATAAAAGTGCAATCAAATGAAATTTGAAATGTAAGTAACTTGAAACTTACGTCTGTAACACACCCAACTGCAATAGCTAGCATGTTGATGCCAGATGTGTCCTTCACCGCTCTTGTTATTTAAAATCAAAAAATATTAGTTTTTACATATACATGACGTAATCAAATACATATATATTAAAATCTCAAATGAAATAAACTATTGTATATATATATTATATTTATTTGACATTTACCTGTGAAAGACCAAGATCATTTGCACCAATTCCAAAAACATCTGCCATCATCTCATGAGAAAATAGATCATGTGATCTAACAAATGATGTCTTTCCCACAATGCATACATCACCACATGATCTGCAGTGGTGTGGTGTGCTAGAACTAATGCCTCCACCAACATCACTAGATGTAATCTGCCACTATGCTCGGTCAGTGTCGGTGACCTCCCTCAATGAATAGAGGGTGTCAATATCCACAACCTCCTTCATTGGAGAGGGATAACTAAAGGTAGTGGAGGTTTTGTGGCATGGGGATCCTAGGTTGACCAATGTATGCACTGGTCTACTCTATATAGAGCCACCTCCTCTCCCATAAAACTCGAAAATTTAAAATTATTTGGGACCTCATTAAGAATGAACTCGAAATATAATTTCTTTAAAAAAAAGAGAACCTCGTTGTTGTTGCATTGTGGATAATCAAAACCCATCCACCATCGGTCTCAAAAATTATTCTTGATTAAGTCATCATGACACCAATGGATTGGGATCCATTTACAAGTAGTCACGGGGAGGGGGCATTGGTTCTCGTGTCTATAAATAATGCACAAATGTGGTCTTTTACGGATGCATGGATAATTTATCTACATACCACTACCTAAAATCAACTCTAAAGGTATTTCATCCGTCTATTTAGTTGGTTGTGGAGTCAACTTCACCAATCAATGTTTGCGAATGTGTTAAGCTAAAGTCATGCGGGACGGATTTGTGGCATGATTTTGTTTTGTTGTCGAAAATGGTTCTCAATGGATAGAAGGAGCCGAGGAGGAAGATCTAAATTTAGAGGAGGGTTTGAGGAATGTTTGGAGGGTTTTGAGGAATATATGGATGGTTTGCAGGATTACTAGCTTATCGAACAATTGACAAAAAAATAAATTCTATATATAAACAAAAATTGAAAACCCATGAAAATAAAATAAAACCTAAAATGCAAGAAATTTGATCAAAATTGAGGGCTTACCTCTTTGTTTTGGTGGCATCGTTGATATTTTTGTGATTCGAAGTCCAAGAGAAATTTTCAGGGGTATTCAAATTGCAGTGCCAACAAAGGAAGGAGAAATCATGGTTCACAAGGGAAAATGGGAGAAAATGAGGGGTCATGGGGTTTGTTATTTTTGTCTTAGAGGACCATGATCATGGTTTTAGGTTCAGAAATTTCCCAAACCTATAGAAAATAACCCGCGATTGTGGTACATGAATTTTGGGTTTTCATGTTCACTTTTGGCCCCCAACTTGCTTGCACTTACCCCGAAAGATAAGGATCCATGTGACTTGACCATAATTGGGTATAGAAATGAAAAATGTGAGAGAAAACATAGTAGAAACAATCAAAGCAAGTAAATGGACAAAGGATTGTTTCACCATTGAATACTTTTCTTACTTGAGATCCATGCATATAAATAACATACTGATGACATAGTAAAATAGTAATATGTGTGTGATTTTGTGTCTACATTTGTCCTCGTTATGTTATTTGAATGGAATTCAAGTAGTGTAAAGGAAGTAAGGAACATACCTATATGGAATCAGTGGAATCCATGTTTTCAACGTATGTGTAGAATGTAGAAAATTGTAGCATGGAAAACCATGGATCAATGTTTTGACCCATGTGGTATAAGTGGAGATAGAAAACTATCATAAGGAGCACTTGGAGAAATAGTTGAAATGATTTGGAGATTTTGAATTATTGTTATTGTTCAAGATGATAAAAGAGGTATGAAGTGATCAATTCCTAACCAATTTTTTTTTTTAAAGTGGGAGGATTTGGGTGTCTTACTAAAACAGGAAGAGTATTGGGAGAAAGGCATATATTTACTCTTCGTCCCATGACTACATCCCAAAAAGTTCCAACTATTGCGAGAAAATAGAGACAAAATTTAGTTCTCATTGCATAAACCATATAGGTTCAATATAGGAAAGATAATGATGTCTCATTGCCCCTACTCCTATAGTAACTAGTGTTTCGATTTGAATAGAGTCATATGGCTTCCAAGTTAGGTCATCTAGAAGTGATTGTAATGTAATGCAACTCCTAAGTTATGTCATCTAGGAGATATAGTAAGTGTGTGTATTGTACCGAGATGATTGATTTGATTTGAATGATACTAATTGATTGAATAAGATGTTAGTAGAGTACTCACGAGATGTTTTATTTTCCCCGCAGATTAGGTGATTTGGGGGAATAGATTTGAAAGAGTATATTGTATAGATTGTTGTATAGAATGATTGTACCTTTGTTTGAATAGGAGAAGAGAAAGTTGTGATAGTAATGTTTTTGGAATGTTGATTAATCATTTTGTATACTGAGAGGGATTATAGAATGATCCCAATTGTATGCCCCCATTTCAGCAAAAATGGTAATGGATGCATAAATGAGAACTAAGCCGAAATCAAGACGTATAATATGTTGTAATGGTAATGAGAAATAGTATGGCATAATATTGTCAAATTATGAAAAGATATTGATTAGTACATGTGCCAAATTTGAATATGAGATGTTGAAATTTGTATGGTATGGTGCTAGAGGAGATTAAGATTAGTATGGAGCAAAAAAGAGACAAGTAGAGCTACATGGCTCAAGATATGAGAAAAATGGTGCAACGTCCATTAGTTATAAAAGTGGCTGAAATAATGACTAAAGTATATGGTAAATAGGAATTACTATATATAGTAATAGTGAAAAGGTGAATTGTAGTTTGATTTGAACCAAGAGTAGTTCAAATTTGAGCTTTGAACTATGAAAATGTTCGATTTAATGGGATTTGAGAGAGTGGAGGAGGTCACGATTCACGCGAAATGAGGAACCATTAGCTGTAATTATTTTTGAATTTTTTTGTCCAATATGTCTATTTGTAGTAATTTTAGTAAAATGTGAAATTTTGTAGTTTTAGGAGTTTCGACTAGGATGAAAGTGGACAAGGTGTTTCTGTCCCTATGGACACTACAACCAAGTTCCTAGTGCTTTGTGATCTAGTTCTAGATGAGAGTGACATGTTCTTGGGCGTTAACATCCCACAACAAGGTTTTGGCACTGTTTTGTGAAATACATGTATTTGGATGAATTTGTTACTTATGATGAGTGATTTTTCAATATGTATGTTGTGCTAATGAAATATTTTTTAATTTTGGTGGTGTGCATAGGACATACACTCTAGAGTGTTTCATGCGAGGTCATCACTTGAGTACATTTCTTACACTGGGGTTGGTAGATGTTGAGCGGGGTATATTGGACCGTGCGGGCCTATAACACATTTCTAGATTAGGGGAGATAACCCATAATATGCCTATGTTAACTTCTTTATTTTGCAATGGTGCGTAGATATGTGTACATTTTGGTTGTAGAAAGGTGAGATAACAATGACACTAGAGGATGTATATAGGATACTGCAATTACCTATAGTAGGAGAGAGAGTGAATATTATGTCCATATTTGATGCGCGTAGCCGGATGAGGGCAAATAATAGTATTTTATACGGACATGTGTAAAATCGAGACAAATATTAGTTTGGACACTATTTTGAGATCTAGGGTTCCACAATTGTGGAAATTTATTACAGTGGTGATAGCTTTGTTGGTGGCATTGGAGGGTGGTGGAGTGGGGATTTTGTATAGGATGGATGATTTTTGTCGTAACATCGGGAACATAGTACTATATATTCCTCGACATGGTGTGTATTAGCCCATTTATATAAGGACTTGTATAGATTTACACAAGAGGATCATGGTGGTGGGTTAGGAGCCACTACTTTGTTACATGTGTGGGCATATGAGCATATTGTTATATTGAGGCCACTTAGCAGGCCATAGTACGATTGGTATCAACCTCGAGATATTCACGAGTGATGTGGGTAGGAACACATAGTAGAAGGATGGGTATAACCACATATAGGTCAATGATAGATCAAATGGGCCCTGGGGCCATTATATGGAGACCATATAGAGACTCGGCGTGAGATGGGTAAATGATGGGGTAGAGTTATTGTGCATACGATGTACCATGTGGTTAAACGATTTTTTCCTAGGGGTGATTGAGTTATTCGAGAGTGAGTGAGTATCGAGGTAGTTTGGCATGGCCTAGGACACACCCCACATATGCTTATGGGAGGTGGTATGCTAGAGTGGGTTGATGCTATTATAGGCAAGCATGCCCATTTATTTGATCTAGTGGCTATAACGGTGACGATGTGCATGGGTTTTTGAGAAATCATGAGGAGGCTCGTGCACAAGAAGATTGAGAAAGAGAGGCCATAAAACGAGGCCTATCTTAGGACATATTTTCATGCTACGTAGAACTACGAGGCGATATGCGAGTAGATGGAGAAGATTTTTGTATTATGGAGTTGGTAAAGAGGTATGAAGGCTAAGACTAGTGGCGTAGATTGAGTGGTGAAACCTCTAGTTCTAGATATCCCATGATTACACACATTTTATATGATTTATCTAGGGGTCCATTACTTGTATTTTATAAGGATTTTATGATTCCTATTATACACACATTGTGTTGATCCATGTAGTCCATACTACTTGGTGATGATGGTATTTCTTTGTATGTTTTTTTCAGTCCATAAACAATTTACATCATTCTTGGGATGGTTGATATCCCAAGAATGCCTTTATGGTTGAAATGTGTATCAATGTGGAAAAATAACAATAATGGACTAGATAAACATAAATAGGAATGTTATAACATGTAATAAGTAGAAATGTATGGATGCGATGTAATGTGGTAGTAGAAATAATGATGTGTTAATAATCAAATAATGATGAGATGTAAAATAATGTTCAATAGTGTGTGATGAGAATGAAAGTGGGGAATAAGATCAATTTCCCAGCAGTTTGAGAATGAGTTTCATTTATTAATACCTTATCGAAGTCAATAATGAACCATAGAACAATATTACGTCATTGATAAATGGGTCTATCACATGCAAGGAATGGCTAGAAAAGATATGTCATGAAGCACAAAGTCATATGTATGGAATGGGAGGTTCATAGATGTAGTATGCCCTCAACAGTTAAGTATGAATTGTAGCACCAAAGTACGTCATATGTTAAGGAGATGGAAAATAGATGTCATCTACTAGAGATGAAGAGGTCTGTGAGGCATGGAGGGAACATGTGAAGCAACAACCATGTGAGGATAAGTGTCGAATTGGATGTCGAGATGGAATAGTGCTAATAATGGGATGTGTGGAGATAGGAAGTACAGAAGAAAGAGGATTAGGATGTCAATGAAGTGTTGTAGTAATGTGTGAGGGATGAGAGGATTTAATTATGAGTGGATTAGCTGGAGGATGTGGATGGATAATGACCTTAATAGGTGGGTGGATGAAAACCTTCAACGAAGGTGAATGAGACAAGTTAACGGTGGTGGAATATTTTTTTATTAGGGATAGGAGAGAGAGAGAGCACTCACGAGAGAGAGAGAAGGTAATGATAGCTTTGTCTTATAATTGTTGTAGGCGATCATGGAGAGCATATAATTCATTATTACAGGTGTTCATTGATGCAGTGGAAATTACAGAAAGGTCAGTCATGCACTAGTGGTGCAACCGATGATGTAGATGATGTTTTTTAGAAGGTATACAAATGATCCGATTATCAAAAAGGTTAAAAATACATCATGTGGTTTAGCATTATGTGTAAAGAATAATGGTTCACTAGTGGTAGATGAAGAATATGTAGGTGACTTCCAATGCGGTGGAGGGGAAGGAAGACACTTATGTGGAGGCGGAGATGGGGATCGTGCAGGAGGGTCAATAGATGAAAGAGGGGAAGACTTAGTAGGCATATGAGGAATAGAAGAAGTGGAAGAAGGTGTTAAGACATTATCCACAATGAGGTCCTTTTCTAGATCAATAACTTTATAACACAAAAGAGTAAATGATTCACATGTATCATATAATAGTTTTGCCTTTAAGGGAGGAATTAAGCCATGAAAAAAAATAAATTACATTTCTAAATCAATAGGCTGAAATAATAATTGATGCATGTAAGAATTGAAGTGTAAAATGTAATCTAAAATTGGTTCATTCTTTCCTTGATGCAAAAAGGAAAGTGATCATAGGTAAATTTAGGACCATTTTTAGAAATAAATCATCTAAGAAACACATCCTCCATATCATAATAAGTACTATGGATCCATATGGAAAATGATTATACCATTGGAGAGCATGATCGACAAGGTTGTGAAGAAAGACTTTGAGTAACAAGAGATCATTTAAACAAGTAGACATGGCTAAACAATAATGCTTGTTATGTAAATAAGGATTTCTAATACCAACAAAACATGATAAATTAGGCATGATGAAGTCCTTTGGGAAAGCGGAATTGTGAATTTTTTTAGGAATGGGGTTGTCATGCATATAATTATTGTCAATGGAAGAATAATAGGATTTACATTCGACGGTGAGGGTATGAACTTGATATTTCAAAGTTCCAACAACATGCATGATGAAGAGGATATCATATAAAGGAATCATTGATGAAGTGAGATCCCTATTTAGGGGTTAAATATTTCCATTGTGAGTGATCATGGGAACTTGAGAAGGAGGAGTGGGTGTTGAATTAGGAGGTGGAAGAGGAGGAGATGAATAGGGAGGCTCTACGAGAATGCTAGATATAGGCTCAAGAGACACAATGAGAGGTGCCCTAGTGGTAGGAGTATAATATTCATGCAAAACATTGGAAATAACTTCAGAAGTAGAAGAAATAAGAGTGGTAAATTCACATTCAATAGTTTTAAGAGAAGTAACATCATCACTAACATGTTCATGATTAGAAGAATAATCAACATCACTATTAGACATATTTTTACAAGAAAGTATTTCATCAATATTATCATCAACATACAAGAAAGTTGTAGGGGTACTAGCATCAAATTTAACATTGCAATCATTGGAAATAATTTTAGAAGTAGGAAGAGTAAGAGATATAGCTTTGCATTCATCTTGACTACTAATGTAAAGCATAATCATAATTATTCACATTTACATTGTCAACATTAGAAGTAGAATTATTAGCATCCATATTGTCACAAGTAAGAACCTCATCATGCAAAGAATATATATGAATTATATCATTTTATATAAGAGAATGATTGGAAGATGGAGTGTCATGGGTGGCTATGGGAGATGAGGGAGAACATGATGCAAAGCTTTGGTCAGGGGAGACTATGTAAATATTAGGGGTGTCAAGGTCAATAGGAAGGGTTTTTTGGAAGAAAATGAGTTTCGGAGGACTGTGGGATCATATTGAGGATTGTAGAAGAGATCACGAAATTCAGATTTTGTAAAGGTATTGTCAAAAATAAGTTGCAAGAATGTATCGACCATATTATGTTTGGGAGATGAGGATCTCTTTTTGGCCATGAGCATTTTTGGGATCCTAGGGCAAGGAGTTTGAAAAGAGTGAGTTCACCAAATGATTTAATTAAAAATGGAATTAAATATAATTACATAGTAACTAATACAATGAAATATTGTAAAATATAGATGCTAAGCACTCAAGAAATGCAAGACTATAAGTAAATGGGAGAGATAAATGACTTAGATGATTTTGGTGATATTTGTAGCTAGTTAGGACTATGCATATGCTTGATCTAGAAGGAACTAATGTCATAAGAGCTCGTTCAAGAGACCTACAACTCGCATTGATCTAGATAGGGGTTCCCATATGAGGATAGAGGTGCTTGGGCATTGGTGACTAGTTCTCGGGTGATGGTGACTATGCAAATAGTTAGGATTTACTTTCTTCTATGTCATTAGGATTTTGATACTAATTCCTTTTAGTCAACTAATATTCTCTCTTTGACCGTCAAAGGTACCCGTAACCTCAAAACAAGCCCTAACTACTCTGCACAAGCTCACAAACACATTAAATCTAAATAAAATATACAATATGTGAAGTCATACTAACCTCGGTGGTCACTTGAAGAGTGAACTTATGATTGAGCACTACACTACATTTCAGAATCCATGTAGTTCTATGTGCTTGTGTGTGAAATAGTGTCCTTAGGTTTCCCTCATGCCAATGATGCCAAGATAGTGGGCTATAGCTATATTAGATGCAAATGTGTGGTATGGAATTCAACACTTCTCCTTTCTATGTTGTTGATTCAACCAAAACTATAGTCCCTTTGATGGTAGTGATAGTATGTAGATGTGATTTCCCCTTAGAATTTCCATCTAGAATAATAGTGTGTATGTTATGTATATATATAGATCTCTTGTTTGAATTTCAAAAGTAGCGATAAAAAAGTTAACTATGAACATGGGATAATGATTATAAAACTAAAAGGATGACCAAAAATGTCAAAAAATTTAAAAAACAAAGAGGATAGAAGCACCCAGAATGGAAACAGGCACCTAGACGCTAGTGTCCAAAGTAAGCACTGGTGTCCTAGGATAAATGAAGACAAATGTGAAAGTACTAATAGACAAGGATCCCTTTGACCTTACCAAAACTAGGTACAAAAATGACAGATGTGAGAGAAAAACCAAATATAAACAATCAAAGCAAGTAGATGGAAAAAGGATTGTGTCACCATTGTATGGTTTTCTTTCTTGATATCCATGCATATAAAAACATATTGATGGTATAGTAAAATAGTAATATGTGCATGATTTCATGTCTACATTTACCGCCTCTTTATCCTAGTTGAATGGAACTCAATTAGTTTAAAGGATGTAAGGAACATACTTTATAAAGTCTGGAAAATCCATTTTCACAAAGTGCATGTAGAATGTAGAAACTTGTAGTATGGTAAGCCATGGATCAACGCTTTGAACCATGTGGCATATAGTGGAGATAGTAAATTGTTGTAATGATCACTCGAAGAAATAGTAGAAATTATTTGGAGATTTTGTATTATTGTTTAAGGAGATAGAAGAGATAGGGAGTGATCAATTCCCAATCTGATTTTATTTAAAGGTCGAGGATTTTTACATCTTTCTGCTAGAGGAAGAGTGGTGGGGAGAGAGGTCTAGTTTTAATCTCAATCCGTGACTACATCCCCAAAAGGTCCAATTGATAAATATGGTTGGAGACCAAATTGAGTTCCGATAAGTTCCGATTGAAGAACCAAAATAGGATCAATATAGGAAACCCATTGACGTCTCATTTTCCCCACTCCTACTATAATGGGTGTTCTGATTTTAATATATTAATATGGCTTCCAAGTTAGGTCATCATGGAAGTGATAGTAATGTAATTCAGCTCCCAAGTTACATCATATCGTAGATAGAGTGTGCTCATTTTACCGACTAATTGATTTGATTTGAGTGATACTAATTGATTGAATAAGATGTATTTAGTAGATTACGCACAAATATTTTTTTCTTTTCCCAGTTAGTCATTTGGGGAATATATTTGAAATAGTAGAAAGTATTGATTGTCGTATAGAATGATTGTACCTTTGTTTAAATAAGATCAGAGAAAGTTGTGATAGTAATGTATTTAGAATGTCAATTGATCATTTTGTGTCTTGAGAGATATTATAAAATGATCCTACTTGTATTCCCCCTTTCGGTGAAAGGGTGAGGGGTGGAGAAATGAGCACTAAGCTGAAAGAAAGACGTATAAGATGTTGTAATAGTAAATGAGAAATAGTATGGAATAGTATTGTCAAAGTATGAGAATATATTGATTAGTACATGTGCTAGATTTAAATATGAGATGTTGAAATTTGTATGATATGGTGCTAAAGGAGATTAGGATTTGTATGGTGCAAACAATGAGAAAATAGAGCTATGAGGCTCAAGTTATGAGAAAAATGATGCAACATGCATTAGTTGTAAAATTGGTTGCAACTCATGACTAAAGTATATGGTAAATAAGAATTACTATATATAGCAATAGCGAAAAGGTGAATTGTAATTTCATTTGAACTGAGATTAGTTAAAATTTGATCTCTAAACTATGAAAATGCCACGTGTTAGAGTGGAGAGTTTGATGAGATTTGAGAGAGTGGTGGTGGTGGCTTCTAGATGACTGAGGAGTTGGTAAGTGTAATTACTTTTGAAAAAGATTGTCCTTTATGTTAATTTTTGTAAAATGTGAAATTTTGTAGTTTTATTCATTCCTAAGCATAACAAAAGTTGACAAGGCATTTCTATCCTTGGGGAAACTAGTGCACAGTTCTAGTGATAGTGATTTGCTTATAGAGGGTAGTGACCTCCTCTTGTGTGCTAACATTCTAATGCAAGGTTTTGGCTTTGTTTTTGAAATATGTGTATTTGGATGAATTTACTCGCTTATGATGAGTGATTTTTTAGTATGTATGGTGTGTTAATGTAATAATTTTGTTTTTTGGTGTTATGCATAGGAACATACACTCCAAAGAGTTTCATGCGGGTCATCACTTAAGTAAGTGTTTTCTTGTACATTGGTGTTGGAAGATGTTGAGTGGGATATTTATGACCATGCGGACTTGTGGAACATTTCTAGATTAGTGGAGATACCTCAAGGAATAATCCTACGTTGACTGATTTTTGCAAGTGATGGTGCACAAACACATGTACATTCTAGTTCTTAACAGTGAGATGTCAGTGACACTAGAGTATGTATATACGATAATGTGGTTTCCTATAGTAGGAGAGAGAGTGAAGATTATTTCCGTATTATATTCCCGTAGTCAGATGAGGGTGACACAATGTTATTTTACAGGGACACGTATACATGTTGATACACATATTAGTTTGGATGCTATTTTGAGATATGGGGTTCTCAAGGAGTTACGGAAATTTATTACAGTGGTGATAGCTTTGTCGATAGCATTGGAGGGTGGTAGAGTGGGGATTTTTACATGATGCATGATATTTTTGCAGAATTGAGGAACATGGTACTATATATGCTCGGGCACAATGCGTATTGGCCCATTTTATTATGTGACAAATTCCTGAAAACAAAGATAGAATATTATTTAATTTGAAAAGAAAATATTTATTGTAAAGTTATTTAACCAAGAGAAAAGACATAAAATTAAGTTCAAGTCATTTTTCAAATATTAATTCAAAATAAAATTATAAAGAAAACCCCCTTTGAAATAGGGTGGAGAGATATGTACATAGAAACCCCTTTAAATAGGGAGGAGTAATAAAAGTTAAAAGAGTTTTCTCGAACTCCTTTTAAATGAGGGATTAAAACTTATATAATGAACCCATTATGGGTGTATGTAATTAATGGTAAATTATTATTATGAAAGGGTGTGTTGGTTACCAAACCACCCGAGGGAAACTTATTTAAACATGTGGTGCAAATAATTTATATAGACACAATTAAAATTGGTGCTCAAGTAATTTCTATTTGATTCTGAGTGAAGGCAAGTGGTGGGCATTGGAGAGGGGAACTCTAGAGGGTGTCCTAACTGGGTACGTAAAGTATAACCCAAGATGGTTCCTAGCTAGGGAAAGAAGATTATTTGTTACATATTTCCTCCTGATAATGTGGTCATAGCTTGAGGTGTTGAATCTCGGTATCACCTAGGGACTACTTGAGCAACAATTCCTCACCACCTAACTATTGTTTAATGGTTTTATAACATTAGGATAGTTTATAAATTATAATTATTAGTATGGGAAAAAGTTACATCACATTTTGGTATCGGATCCCTAACACCCTTGGAAAACCTGTAGTGGATAATTGCTTTTAATTTAAATGACCCACTACATTTGTATTTATTAAAAAAATTGTCTTATCATGCGTGAAAAGAACTAGTGAAATGATCAAATGAATTCAATTTACTAAGTTTCTCTACGAGAGACAACACTCTATGAGAATAGGAAATTGATTCTTCATATCGGCCCAGGACTAATTTCATATCCCGGGGTATTGTGTTATGAATATTTCATCTATATTATTAAAGAAAATTGTCCTTATCCTATGACCCCTTTAATAATGAGAGATGGATTCAGCTTTCAAAATTACAATATATACATTTTAATAATATTAAATACTATAAAATTTAATAATTATCGACCGATAAATAATGTCCTTTGTAGGTATTTCACCCTAATAATGAATGCTTCTTCTTATATGTAAAATTATAAATTTAAATTAAATAGAAACATACTTAATCTCTAAAATTATATTGTTTATAATTTAATTAACTTAAAAAACAAGGCCATGAATGGCATATACTGTCAAGCAAGTGTAAAAATTTTATACATAGGAATGAAAAATGTAAATGTTTACTAAATTCTCACCAAGTGTTTAACTAAATGAATGAGCGACATGTCACCTCATGGAGTATCGTAATTGTAACTTACAGAGAACATGAGCAACCTCTTAAAGCACTGATAGTGTTTTACCAAATATAACATGTCGGTGTAAAATGTGAACAATTTACCTTTGCTATTATACATTGTCATAGAGATTCAAACAAATTTGAAAAGAGTGACAATTTTGTATTGATTATTACGAGACGCATAAGACATAACATTGTTCAAAAGCACGATAAGTAAGTTTCATATAAATTTTTAGAAATATTAAATAAAACAAAAAACGAAACTTGTGAATGTCAATACACAAAAACCTAGTACCATGTTTTAATGAAAACCCCTAGCCTTCTCATAATTTGGTGACCCAAAATGTTAATATAATATTTATATACCCAACATGTATTCCCATGGTTAGAAAGAATAAATTGTGCTTATTGTTTTTGTCCATGAAATTCATATGAAAGCCATGAGTGCCTCTAGAAAAAATTTAGCATACTAACCATAAATAAAATATGGTATATGTGAATAAGGAGATTATTCAGTCTAGTTCAACAACAACAAAAAAATAAAAGCCCAATTCTAATCTTTGCAACAAAAAGATTGTTTTCTCGACATTTTTAGGAACATATTAGTATGTCATATATCCTCATTTCTCTTTGTTGTAATAGAAGAAAAAATTTCATATTGGTTATGTTCAGAGGACATGAGACATTGTATTTCATGCTCATAGTTTATTTGGAGAGGAAAGCACTGATCGAGCTTGTCAACCATAAATATCAATAGGTTGACATAGCGCTTTATAGAAATTTTCTTTAATCTCAAGGTTACGAAAATTGCAAACCCTTAAAGCAACTATCTCATTGAAAAATCCAATAATTCTCTGAAGAAAAACAATGGAAATAAAATAGTAGAACTTTATTAATAAATTAAAATATACAAATAACTTTGAATGAGCTGCAAGGATTGATTGATTAATGGAGGAGTGAGATGTTGTATATATAGAGTGTTGGAGAAGTCTAGAAGTTCCCATGGATGTTTTGGAAAACACTTGGAGTTAAAAGGGGGACAAATCTAGAAAATATGTTTCTAGAATGATATTGTCGATGGAAATAAACATTATTTCAACACCCCTCTCAGTAATGTTTATTTAGGTATGTTTGTCACAAGATTCAAATATGGGTCCCGAAAACTTGGCCTTGTTAGGTACCCATTTACAAAGCATATTATATCACCTAAGGTTTCATATGCACTCCTGAAGAGGAACATCCACCAGATGTAACATGTCTCAAAATTTCAAAAAACTACTTATAGACAAAGCTTTAGTAAATATATCTGCAATTTGTTCTTCAGTTCCACATAATTTTAGCTCCACCACATTTCCATCTATTAAGTCACGAACAAAGTGATGATGCACTTCAATATGTTTAGATCTAGCATGGTAAACAAGATTTTTGCTAGCTTGATAGTGCTTTGATTGTCACAAAATATAGTAGTTGGTTGATCTTGTGGTAGATGAACTTCCTCGAGCAACGTTCTTAGCCACATAGCTTCTTGAGACGCCTTGGAGGAACTGATATATTTTGCTTTTGTAGATGAGAGTGACACTGTAGCCTGCTTCTTACTGCTCCATGATATTGGACCTGAACCAAGATGAAAAACATATCCTGAAGTTGATTTTCTATCATCTATGTCTCTTGCATAGTCTGAATCTGTATAGCCCACTAGAGTAGGTTCTCCTCCATGCTTATATTCAATTCCAAGTTGATATGTACCTCTGATGTACTTCAATATTCTTTTTCCTACTTTCCAATGGTCGACATGAGGATTTTCCATGTACCTAGAAACAATGCTAACTGCATATGCAATATCTAGTCTAGTGATAGTGAGGTACAAGAGATTGCCAACAAGTTGTCTATACAATGTTCCATCTACTTCCTTTAGATTAGAGTTAGCACTTAATTTTAATCCAACTTCACATGGTGTACTAGTTGGCTTACATTCAAGCATTCTGAATTTTCTTAATATATCAAGAGCATATTTGGTTTGAGAAAGCAAGATCCTTCCTTCTTCTTGCCATACTTGCATACCCAAAAAGTAGTGCATTAGCCCTAGGTCACTTATCTCAAAGGCCTTTTTGAGTTGTTCCTTAGTATCTACAATGTATTGCATATGATCTCCTGTAATGATTAAATCATCAACATACAATACAACAATAACAATTTGACCATCATTATACTTTACATACATATCTAGATCAACTTTGCTTCTTTTGAATCCTACTTCTAGAAAATACTCATTTATTTTGGAGTACCATGCCCTTGGAGCTTGTTTAAGACCATATATTGACTTTTTCAATCTACAAACTAGATGTTCTTCTCCAGGTTTAACAAACCCTGGTGGTTGTTGCATGTAAATTTCTTCCTTTAAATCACCATGTAAAAATCACTCTTAACATCCATCTGATAAATTTTCCATCCATATTTTGCAGCTAAGGAAACTATCGTACAAATGGAAGTCATTTTAGAAACTGGAGAAAAGTTTTAGTATAATCAATACCTTATTTTTGTGAGAAACCCTTGGCCACTAACCTTGCTTTGTGCTTTTCCAAAGCTCCATCGGATCTGAATTTTGTCTTGTATGTCCATTTGCAACCAACCAAATTCTTTCCTTGCGGAAGGGTTGATAATTTCCAAGTGTCATTTTTTATTAGAGAGTTGTACTCATCTTGCATAGCTTCTTCCCATTCAAATTTTCCTTTTTCTTCCTCATATGTGTTTGGATCATCAACCTTGCATCACTCTAGTCATAAGAGCATAGTTAGCAACAAGATTCTTAGGACCTTCTTGGTAGATATCTTGGATGCTTCTTGTTTTTCCTGTACTTTCATTATCACTTTCACTTGATGCTTCAATTTGAATTCCTTCTTCTCCGCATGAAGATGTTACACCTTCATTTGAATCATTAGTATCAATATTTTTATCTTCTTCAATCAAGATTGGAAGAGAAGATGTGTTAGTGGAATATTTTTATTATCAATGATGTCTTCATCAAACAATACATTTCTTTTAATATGTATTTCTTCAGTCTTAGGATTGTATAACCTGTATGCTTTTGAATCCTCACTATACCCAATCATTATGTACTTCTCACTTTTCTTATCTAATTTTTCCTTTTTTGATCAGGAACATGAGCATATGCAATACTTTTAAAGACTCGGAAGTGAGAGATAGTGGGATTTCTGCTACTCCAAGCCTCTTCTAGAGTTATATTTATAACAACCTTAGTGGGGATCCTATTGAGAATATATGCAACTATATGAATTGCTTCAGCCCAAAATTTGACTTCTATGTTTCTAGAATGTAACATACATCTAGCCATTTCCATCATAGTTCTATTCTTTCTTTCTACAACCCCATTTTGTTTGCAAAATTTTAGGAGGGCTTGATTTATATACTTTGTACCCCTATCTATCCTTAGTATTCTTAATGACCTTCCACTTTGTTTTTTTTGCCAAAACCTTGAACTCTTTGAATCTATCAAACACTTCACTCTTACTTTTTAGAAAATATACCCATATTCTTCTACTGTAATCATCTATAAAAGTGAGTACATACCTTGATCCTGAAAGTGAAGGTGTTTTAAATGGACCCATGACATCGCTATGAACTAGATGCAAGGGAACTTTTTCTCTCCATGAATTTCCTTGTGGGAAGCTTTCAACATGTTGCTTTCCCATAGCACATCCTTCACAAATACCATGTCTTTGAGAGATTTTGGGAAGCCCATAAACCATGTCCCATTTCTCCATAACCCCAAGACTTTGATAATTGATGTGCCCCAATCGCTCGTGCCATAACCTATTCATGTCAATATGCTTTGCAATAGCACACATATTCCTATCTTCACACTTAGAGGTGAACTCTTGAAATTTATATAATCCATTTTCAACTTTACCAATTGCAGTGACTTTGTGTTTATCATTCACATCTTTGATTAGACATTTATCATTGTAAAACTCTACCTTGTATCCTTGATTTGCAATTTGGAATACTGAAAGAAGATTTGTCTTTAAGTCTGGAACTAATTTCACATTCTTGAATACACCATTGTCAACTTTAACATTTCCTATCCCCTTAACTTCTATAACACTATTATTGCCCAAAAATATTTTCTCTTTAGTGTTATTATTGGTTACAGATTCAAATTGCTCTTGATTATGAGACATATGTTGTGTTGCACCAGAATCAATGACCCAATCATCTTTGTAAGAACTATTTGCCTTAAGAGCCATACATAGAGCATTACTTTTTTATTCATAATTTCTTGAAAACTTGCTTATTTTCCTTTCTGTACCATTTCTCTTTTCTGTATCATTGATCCTTTTATAACATTCATTAGCTTTGTGACCTATCTTACCACAATAGTTACATTTCCACTTTGGCCTATTTCCATAATCATCATGATGTTTAAATGAATTATACATGTTATCATGCTTCCAATTCCTCTCTCTTGGCTTATGTTGATTGTCTTGAAATGTCTTGTAGTTATATTTTCCCTTTGTCATGAAGGCCCGAGAATCATCATTGCAAGTCTCCCTTTCCTTGATTTGACGCTTTTCTTCCTGCACTAACTTGGCACATAGTTCTTCGGATTTGATGCTTGCTAATTTATCAGTTGTATCTAGGCCTCTTATGAAAGATTGATAAGATGCAGGAAGACTTTGTAATATTATTTGCACAAAATCATTATCATTTATACTCTTTCCAAGAGAGGCAAGTTCATTCTTCTTTTCTTTTATTTTTGTTAGGTGAGGCACTAACTCTTGTGTATCTGATAGTCTCATGTTATATAATTCTGTAGTAAGAGTTAGAATCCATACATCACCTAAATTCTCATATGTGCTCTTTAAGGTAGCCCATACGTTGACTCCACTTCTCTCATTACGTACTTCTGGAAAGACTTCATTTGAAAGAGTGAGCTTTATCCATGCCACTACCATTTTGTCTCTTCTATCCCAATTTTCTTGATCTTTTCCAGGATTTGTAGGCCTTTTTCCACACCAATAACAAGCTCATAACAATTCTTCAGGGTTAAAAACATCTCCATATGAGATACCCAATCATAATAATTTTTCCCATTTAATTTAATTTTTGGCAAAGGAGTACTATTAGACTCCATTATGAATAAATCCTCTCACAAATTGAAATAAAAACTTATCTTCAACACACCATTAGATTTTAGTTAAATTTGCAATCCCCTTTTAAGATATTTTGAAAATACTTCAAAAAAGTCTTTTTTTCACTCAATAGTTTGCTCATAAAATTTCAATTTTGTCCCCAAAAATAAACTTATTCTTCCCTGCCAAAACAATGAGAAGAAATCAAATGCAATTTGGGAATTTTTCCCTTCATTTTTTATTGTTCACTTATAGATTTGTTGTTGGTAGAAGACAAAAAAATGCCTAGTAGAAGTCTCAGACAGCTACATGCAGATTTGCAATGTATCAGTGGTTCCTCAGCCCCTTGGCTCTTCAACACATGCTTGAGAAGAACCTCTGCTCTGATGCCATGAAGAAAAATAGGGAGATAAAATATCAGAACTTTATTAATAAATTAAAATATATAAACAACTTTGAATGAGCTGCAAGGGATTGATTGATTAATGGAGGAGTGATATGTTGTATATATAGAGTGTTGGAGAAGTCTAGAAGTGCTCGGGGATGTTCTGGAAAAGACTGGAGTTGAAAGGGGAAAATCTAGAAAATATGTTTCTAGAATGATATTATCAGTGGAGATTATCGGTGGAAATAAACATTATTTCAACATTCTCTACACCACAAGTTCAATTACATCCAAAGGATCCGGATGCCTCCGTATTTATGGTATTAATCCTTCAGTCATTCAAATTGAAAATTGAGGATCATCACTACAAAGTAAGTCACTACAAAAAAAGTGATTTGATTTTGGAATTTTTGCTAAGATTTTCAATACTATATTGTAATGAAGATCCTTCCCGGCAAGGAAACTAACAACTACACATAAGCTATGTAGCCAAACAAAATACACCCTAGTTAAAGAAAACAAAAAAATTATGTCCAGTTGTTTATAGTATATTTGAAATACAAAGTGATGTAGATGACAATGAAAAGTTTTGAGCCCAACCGGTCATGCTCTCATGTTAAAAAGTCTGAATAGAAACATCTCATACGTGGCTTCTAAACCTAAGGGTGTTCAAGGATTTAATGATGCATTTGAGTCCTAATGGGTATGGTTCCATGTTGACGGGGTATGTAATGTGGGTGATGATGAACATGTTCAAGGCCAACTGGGCATGATCCCATGTGAAATATTTTGAAACAAAATAATCATACAAGGTTTGTAAACCAGATGGTGTTGCTCCATGATGCATTCATTGTGGGTACTTGCATTACAGTTTATCTATCAAAAATAGCATGGATATCAAACACACATACCTTTATTAGAAAGAAACATATTAATTGTTTAGCCCAAATGAGCATGCTCACATGTCAAAAGCAGTGGAATAGAGACCACTCATATATGGCTTCTATCTCTAATCTGCTCCACCTTCATGATGTATTAGGAAGGAGAGGACTTATTACAAATATTTACGTATGGGAAGTTGCTAATATAATCAATAGGGTTAGTACATAGATGAATCATTAGTCAAGAAAGAAGGTTTATTATGAATCCTTACTCACCGTAAGCTAGTTATATACTCCATAGAGTTACCACAGAGAATGGTTATTGTGAATAACTAGTCATGGCACAATTCCTTCATTAAATAATTCATGTTCATATTCCAGAGATGGGTTTTGAATGACTTGTAAAATACTCCAAGATGTTAATCCAAAGATGGGTTACTGTGAAACCCTATTCATGAAAGATGTGTTATTGTGAATATACTAATTAAATACTCTAAGGAATTAATCCTCGATGGGTTATTGTGAATCCCTACTCATAAGAGATGGTTCATTGTGAATTAATCGTTAAATATTGTTAAACATTTAATCCAAATATGGGTTTTTGTGAATCCCTACTTATGTGAGATAGCTCATAGTGAATTTATCATTTGTTACTTTAAGTAATCAATCCAAAGATGGGCTATTGTGAAATCTTACTCATGCAAGACGGGTCATAGTGAACTTCTCATTGAACACACTTTGAGGAGTAAATCTAAAGTTGGTTTATATGGCCCCTATCTATATATGGGATCTCTATTATGAATGTCATGTGAGACTCACACATTCCTCGCCCCTCACCCACCATATATAGAAAATATAAATGGTCTAATCCCCTATATATTCTATGGCACCCTATCTTCTCTCCCCTTTCTTATTTTCTATTATATAACTTTATAATTATAGGGTAGAAAGACTCTCTAATAGATGGATGGGTTGATAGGTGATGATAACCATAGTCTAGAGAATCCTTACTCATAAGAGTTGGGTCAATGTAAATAAATTGTTAAATACTCTAAGTAGTTATTCTAGACATGGGTTTTGTGACTCCCTTATCATGGGAGATGGTCAGTTGAGAATTACTCATTAAAATATCCAAGCAGTTAATATATAGATGGGTTATTATAAATACCTACTCTCACTAAATGAGTCATTGTGAATTACTCATTAAATAATTCAAGAAATTAATCTAGAGATAAGTTTTAGTGAACCCCTATTCATGAGAGAGGGTTTATTTTGCATTTACTCACTAAATATTCCAAACATTTAATCCAATGATGGTTATTACGAATCCCTATTCATGAGAGATGGGTCATGGGGAATTATTAATTAAATACTCTAAGTAATTAATCTAGAGATGGTTTTTTTGTAAATCCATAGAGATGTGTCGATATGAATTACTTAGTAAATACTAGACTAGGTAGTTATCTCGATATGGATTATTATGAATACCGACTCATGAAAGATGGCTCATTGTGAATTGCTCATTAAATAGTAAATAATCCAAGTAGTTAAACCAGAGAGATGATTTTGTGAATACCTAATTTTGATAGATACATCATTTTGCATTACACACCACATACTTCAAACACTTAATCTAGAGAAGGGTTATTGTGAATCCATACTCATGAGAGATGGGTCAATGTTAATTACTCACTAAATATCCCAAACAACTATTCCGAGAGATGGGTTTTTGTAAATCCCTACTCATGAGAATTGTTTAATGTGAATTACTCATTATATACTCTGCAAAATACTCCATATATGGGTTAATTTGAATCCCTACTCATTGAAGATAGTTCATTATGAATTAATTATTAAATACATTAATCAGCTTAATGAATAGATGAGTTTTCACGAATCCCTTCATTGAGAAATGGTTCATTGTTGATTAAATACTATAAATAGTTAGTCCATAGATTATTGTAAGTCCCTACTCAAAAGAGGTGCTGGATCATTGTGAATTACACAATAAAGAGTTTGACCATAGATTATTGTGATTCCCTACTAAAAAGAGGTGGTGGATCATTATGAATTACACACTTCCAAATGCTTCATGCAGTTCATTATGAGAAAAAAGGAAAAACATATGATAAAAAGACATAAGTCGATTGGAGAAACATAAACCAAAGTTCCTCATCCATAACTACATAGTACATTTGCACCTAGTACGACAACTCTGTAAAATTTGTAATTTCACTAGAACAATTGTTTCCGTAAATGATCTCCTTGTTTCTGTCTCTTTCTCTTTCCCTGTCTCTGCCTCTGTCTCTTCCTCTACCTCTTTCTCTTTCTCTCTATTTCTTTCTCTATTTCTTTCTCGACTTTGTCTCTATCATTCTCTATTTATCTTTCTCCATCTTTGTCTCTTTCTTTATGTTGCTTAAGTCCATTGTTTGCATGTTGTGTAAGTCATCCATTTCAAGATTTTCCTGAATGCTACTTGAACCCTCCATTCCATTCTTTCTTGAACCCATTTCACCTTCACCTTCACTTCTTCTTCTTCTTTTCTAGGCATTTTTTCATGTTAGGTGGAAAATACAGACCCCATATATAAAAATATTTTATGCAAATGAAATATGGTGTGAATGAATGGATTACATAAACTCTATTTTCTTGGAGTTGTATGAGAAGGAAACGACTAATTAAATATAAGAGGCAAGTTTCTTTGGGATTCAATGATCCTTTTCAATGGCATTTTTATATTAAACCATAGATAGTCAACGTGAACAACCAATATTTTTATTCTCAATTGTTGTGTTCATGAATTAAATCGACATTAAAAATGTAGTGAGTTGACCCACCATTCGGTGAATGGAAAAGCCACAATCATGACGAGGATTTTCCTCTTCTTAGTAGAGTGGGTCAAATTTTTAATATATAAGACGGGAGGGACAACAGTCTAAGATCCTGCACTAACAATTTTCAAATGGTTTGTTTGAAAAAAACTATGATCATTCATCGTTATAATTGTGAGCACTCTATACTAGATGAAGGGAAGAGGTAGGAAAAGAGATTTATATGCTTAAAAATGAACAACAATAAAAATGACCTGTAGCAATAAAATGGAAAAAATAAGCTTGCAACAATGGTGGAAATAATACACAAAATACACAACAAAAATCTGAAATAAAAGCAATTACATATATATTTAGTTTTTGAAATATTTTAGTAGAGCCTTGATGCTCTGTTATTCTTCTTATTCCTCCCACACTTATCTATTTTTATTCTCACTCTATTACATATCAAATTCAACACCAAAAATAATACATAAAATCATAAATTAGTTCCTAAACTTGTTGCAATGTCAAAATTTAGATACACTTGTACATAAACATAAATACATTTCTAGATTTTGGGAGAATGTCATGATCAAATCTACATATTCCATTCAATGCATATATTTTTACCTTTTTGCTAAATATTATTTTTTCATAAATCTCCAACTGTCAAAGGGTGGAGTTAATTCCAGTGGTTGAGATTATATCTCCAACACTCCCCCTTAATCTCAACACGTTGTCATCTTTCTCAAAACGTATGTTCCATCTCCATAGCTGTTGCTACCTTTTCCAGAACTTCCATTCTTCACTTCATCTTCAACATAGACACCCAAACAACTTCTCAGATATTCAAATGCATATTTTCCCAATGGCTTAGTAAAAATATTAGCATATTGATCTTGTGATCTACAAAACTCTAAACATATCTCCTTGTTATTTACCAGCTCTCTTATAAAATGATATCTAGTGTCTATGTGCTTGCTTATTTTATGAAAAACATGATTTTTAGACAAAGCAATGACTGAGTTATTATCACAATAAATTTTGTTGCTTCTTCTTGTTCATGCATCAACTCAGCTAGCATTCTCCTCATCCATATGGCTTGACATGCCGCACCTGTCATTGCCACATACTCTGTTTCTGCTAAAGAAAGAGTGACAATGGGTTGTTTATTTGAATCCCATGATACTACCCATGTTCCAAAATGAAAATCATAACCAGAGGTAATTTTTCTATCATCAATGTTTCCAACACAATTGTTTTCTGTGTATCCAATGAGCTTGAACTCATTCACAACTGAATACAAAATACCATAGTTCTTTGTTCCACAAACATACCTGAGTATTATTTTTCCAGCTTGCTAATGAGAGTCTTTTGGAGACTCCATGAACCTTGAAATAAGGCTCACACCATACATAATATTAGGCCTTGTGGCTGTCAAGTACATGAGACTACCAACTAGTCTTTTAAACAATCTAGGATCAACACTTGAACCACTATCTTCCTTGCTCAATTTCAGCCCTGTAACAATTGGTGTAGGCACTAGTTTACAACTCAACATATTAAATATTTTCAACACATCACTTGCATACTTTGATTGAGAAATAAAAATACCTTCAGCTGATTTCTTAACTTCTATTCCCAAGAAGTATTTCATGAGACCAAGGTTAATCATTTCAAACTCTTTCATCATGGTTTCCTTAAAAGAATTTATGGAAAGGTCTCCTGTGAAAATTAAATCATCTACATAAAGACACATAATTAGTATCTTACCTTTCTCATCCATTTTGATAAACAAATTAGGCTCACTACTACACCTACTGAAGCCATTCTTAATTAAATAAGAATCAATATGACTATACCATGCTCTAGGAGCTTGCTTGAGTCTGTAGAGTGTATTTTTCATCTTGTATACTTTTTCTTCATGACCTGAAATTTCTTATCCTTATTTCTACTATACATAAAATTATTCTTCAAGATAACCATTTAAAAATGTTGATTTCACATCCATTTGAAAAACAGGACACTTGTTTTGAGATGTAATGGCCAACACGGTTCTCACCGTATCTAGACGTGCTACAGGAGAAAACATTTTATTGTGATCAATACCAGGATGCTGAGTGAAACCTCTAGTAACCAATCTTGCCTTATGCTTCAGCACTTTACCATCCATGCCATGCTTGGTTTTGTAAATCCATTTCACACTTATGATGTCCTTTCCTTGAGGACGATCCACTAACTCCCAAGTGTTATTCTTCTCAATAGCTTCAATCTCTTCATCCATGGCTTTTCCCCATTTTGCGTCTTTTATTACTTCATCCAAAGATATCAGATCAACAACTGATGAAAATAAAGAAAAAATAGAAAAATAATTTGCAGTTTCAATATTAAAATCAGATTCATAAATATATCTTAAATTCCTTGTTTTTCACTGCAATAAACTTGCCAATGTAGGATCTGATGAATTAATACTGTCAACTAAGTTTGGGGGACTATTTTCTAAAGGCATCACGGCATGTTCTTGGTGAAATCTATTCCCAACTGTAAAATTATGATTTCTTGAAGATCTCCTTGTCGTATGGTGGCGTAGCTTGTGCTACAGCTTGTGATGCACATCTGGGAGTGGAAGGAGGTATTGCTTGAGGAATACCTTACTATTCTAACACTTCATCACCCATATCATCATGTGAATAATTTTTGCGATACTTATTATTTTTTCAAAACTTCCATCCCATCCTTCATTCTCAACAAATTACACATATTTGTTGATTATAAATTTTCTAGAACTTGGATTAAAGGGTAAGTGCACCAAGTTACGGTGCCAAAAGTGGACAAAAACTAGAAAATGAATGAAAAGTGATTGCATTTTGTAATAATGCTACCTTGTAATTTTTTCCTAGGCTCGGTAATTCACAAACCTAAAATGTGTACGTGTTATAACGTGTATGTGTTTCTATGATCACAAAATCCATACACATTTTTCTCTATATGAAATTTGTAAGGGTTGGAAGGATATATATTTAGTGAAATAAATGTTAAGTATAATATTTATTTTATTATTTTGTTTCAATTTATTTTATTTAATATAAGATGTTAGGGTCACTCTGCACCTAATGGATGTGGTCCTGTAGCTTTGGTTTTAATCTAGAAGATAGTTTTTCAAAATCTAATATGGTCAGTACTTATTCATTTTCAGGATTTCATTAATGACCTAAAACTTTCAGGTCATATATATTATAGCCTTTCTTTGTTTTGGGAAAACATATAGTCATTTTTAAAGGCTTTTTATCTTTCGGATTGGATTATGGCACTACCACTTCTTAAATTGGTACCAATTTTAAATTTTGGTCCATAATTCACTTTAGTGACCACGAATCAACTCTATGATGCTTGTCTACTTCTTACTAAAATAAAATCCTCAATTTTTAGATAGAGGATTTCTCCCTGAATGGGATTCTTATCCTATGTAAAAAATGAGGTGATTGTAATGTGCCTCCTCCTTAAGGTTTGATCACACTACTAGGTGTTGAATATTTTTTACAAATAATACCAAGTGAATTACATCAAGTGAAATCAGATGATTTCTCATTCTTAGAAACATGGTGCTCCATATAAAGATCATCTCTTCACCTTTCTTGGCTCTAAAATCATCCTTTCATGGAATCAAATTCAATATTCTCATACGTTTATTTTCTCATATGTATCTCATAGTGATAGACAATGCCTTAATAGTTAAAACATGACATACACGATGAGGGTTTAGGTTTAAGATTTAGTGTTTAGGGTTTAACGTTTAAGTTTTTGGGCTTAAGGTTCAAGGTTTAAGGTTTTAGGTTTAGGGCTCATGGTTTAGGATTTGAGGTTTAGGGTTCAAGGTTCAAGGTTATAGGT
Organism: Taxus wallichiana var. yunnanensis; assembly: GCA_018340775.1. NCBI lineage: Eukaryota > Viridiplantae > Streptophyta > Pinopsida > Cupressales > Taxaceae > Taxus > Taxus wallichiana. Next base: position 958,264,771 of record CM031239.1, on the reverse strand, counting down.
TCATGGCTTAGGATGTAGGGTTTAGGTTTAGGGTTTAGGGTTTAGGGTTTAGGGTTAAGGGTTTAAGGTTTAGGGTTTATGGTTAGATTTTAGGGCTCGGGTTTTTTAGGGTTTAGGGTTTATGTTTGAGGATTTAATGTTTAGGGTTTAGGGTTTAATGTTTAGGGTTTAGGATTTAGCGTTTAGGGTTAAAGGTTTAGGTTTTATGGTTTAGGGCTCAGGATTTAGGGCTTAGGGCTTAGGGTTTAGGGCTAAGGAATCAGGGTGTGGGTTTCAAGGATTAGGGTTTAGGGTTTAAGGATTAGGGTTTAGGGTTCATGGTTCGGGGTTAATGGCTCATGGTTTGGGATTCAAAGTTATAGGTTTAGGGTTTAGGGTTAGAGCTCGGGGTTTTGGATTTAGGGTAAATATGGTTTAGGGTTCATGGTTCAGGGTTTATGGCTCATGGTTTGGGATTCAAAGTTACAGGTTTAGGGTTTAGGGTTAGAGCTCAGGGTTTTGGATTTAGGGTAAATATGGTTTAGGGCTCAAGGCTCAAGGTTCAAGGTTTGGGGTTTAAAACTTAGGCTTTAGCATTTATGGTTAAGGTTTAAGGGTTTAGGATTTAGGGTTCATGGTTTAGGGTTTATTATTTTGGTTTTAGGTTTTAGGGTTTATAGTTTAGGGTTTAGGGCTCAGGGTTAAGGGTTTAAGGTTTAGGTCACACAGTTCATAGTTTAATATTTAGTGTTTAAGGCTCAGGGTTAAGGGTTTAAGGTTCAGGGTTTAGGGTTTAGGGCTTACTACTTAGGGTTTACAGGTTTAGGATTTAGTATTTAGGGTTTAGGGTTTAGGTGGTGTAGGGGTTCTACACAATTTTTCTCCTTACTAATCTTAATGGTGGATACTTACCTCAAGAATACAAACCCTTGTATGAACACTTATACTTTTGGTGGTTATCATCCCAATCCCCTACAAATGAGGACCTTATCTCCAACTTCAACTCTTATACACTTCAATAACAATGTTAGCTCTATACCACTATCACAATGCTTGCTCTCATCTATCCACTATAGGCATGAAACATGAGATTACCTTGTCCTACTTGGTATCTTCATTGTTCTTGCATGCTCATCTCCTTGTTACCATCATCTTTGCAATACTCTTATTGCCCTACATATCCTGATTCATCAAAATAGTCACAAAACATACCTTATTCCTATCACTCAAACCTAGGTCTAGATAGGCCTCTTAGGTCTAGATGCTCAAAACCATAATATAGGCTTCTCACCACCCTCAACACTCCTAAGACATTTTTTCTAGCCTATTACAGTCATATTCTTCTCTCTCACCTACAATCTCTCCTTGAGGCCTTATTAGCTTGTAGCCTTCTCAACACCTAAATGCCCTTTTATCTCACTTTCTCATGAACCAACCCCATAGGATAATTGATGATTATATGACCCTTTACCAAGCTCTCACTCATACCTAAAATTCACCTCATGTTACTTTGTACTTCCTTTGTAAAGTGGGGTGCCAATTAGGTCTATTTTGACCCCTAAACATAACAGTACACACTTATGGCCATAATATCACCTAAGTATTAATGGATCCACTTCAAGAATGCTATGGAGAGGGTGTCTATAAAATTTGGTGGTTTGGATGCATCATTTAACATTCCATACACCTTAATTCCTATTTTCCACTGTACCTATACAACCTAACCTGCAAAACCTGATGGAACTTACTCATACATGCGAGTTCGATCTTAAAAATCCACAAATATTTGTTATGCTGTGGATCTTATTTTTATATGTGGAAGTGTTGAATACTATACACTTTTTATAGTTGTCTTGTTGAGCCTCGAGCAAGTGATTGGCGTGCGTAGCCCAAGACAAAATTTTTGGCCTCAAAAATCATGCTCGATATTTTGGGAAACATGATCTTCTCATATGGGTAGGATTTTTGACCCATATGTTTATAGGTCATTTTTGGCCCATGGTTTTGGTACCCATGGTATTGTAAAAATGCTTAAGCAGTTTCTTATTTATGTGGTTTTGTGCATATGGTAGGGTTGATGTAACATTGCAGATGTGTGTGAATTCGGGTGTGACTTACAGAGAGTTTGTTTAGTATAAATCCAAACAAATTTGGGAATTGTATTGAGATAAGAGGTGGATTGTAATAAAATCGAGCAAGTGATTCTTGGTGGATGTAGCCCAAATTGGCTGAACCACGTTAAATATTGTATCTTTATGTTGTGTTCTTTTTATTTTGTACTTTTATTTTAGATATGTAATAATTTATGCATATTATATTTCTATGCTTGCGATTTTGTGAGGGATTTTTCTACGTATTTTATCCCTTATTTCCTAACAATTGGTATCGAGTCTGGTTTTGTTTGCTAAAGTTTTGAATTGTAAGGAAAGTTTTAGCTTGAGTGGGAGCTATAGTAGATTATTGAAAATTAAGGGTTGATAAAATCAACGGGCATATTTTTAGTCTTTGGAAGATGTAGATGAAAGATTACCTTTATTAGAAGGATCTTTATATTTCATTGTTTGAGAAAGTAAACAAACCCTCGAGCATGATGGATGCAAAATGAGATTTATTGATAGGAAGGAACTTGGGACAATTCGGATATGTCTTGCATCTTTAATATTATTTAATGTTTGAAGGAAAAGACTACAAAAGAACTAATGGATGCATTAGGAAAGTTGTACGAAAACCATTTTCCTCTAACAAGATATTTTTAATGAAAAAGTTGTTTAATATGAAGATGTCTCGAAATGGTTCAAGAGTATATAATTTAAATGATTTTAATACGGTTGTAAATAAGGTAGCTTTGGTTAATATAGAATTTGATGAAAAGTTAGGGATTTATTAATTTTGTGCTCTTTTCCGAGAGTTGGAATAGCCTAGTAATGGCGGTAAGCAAATCGGTTCCAACTAACTCAAAGTTAAAGTGTGAGGATGTTGTAGGGGTGATTCTAAGTGAGGTAATGTGAAGAAAAATATCTGGGGAATCTTTTACTTTAGGGAATTATTTGACAATAGAAACTAGAGGGAGATAGAAGAATAGAGGAAGCCGTGGAAAATTGAAAGATTGGGCAATGTCAAAATCCAAAATCAAGATAGTATGTTGGCATTGTGGAAAGTCTGGGCATGCAAAGAAGGATGTTAGGAACTTACGACAAGAATAAACAATAGGAAGACAAAATGAGGCAAAAGTGGCAATGGGTGATGTATGTCGGGATCTTTTGATTCTTTCTTTTCACAATAGTGTTGAATCTTGGGTCTTAGATTAGGGGGCTTCTTTCCATGCTACTCTACATAGGCATTATTTTTTTGATTATGTTCAAGGAGATTTTGGGCATGTGTTTTATTTTTGATGATGAGAATTGAAGCATAGTTGGAAAAGGTTCTATTTAGGTTAGGATGCAAAATGGGAATATGTGGTTATTGAAGGATGTTAGAAATGTTCCTACCTTAAGATGAAATTTGATATCGGTGGGGCGATTCAAAAGTGATGGTTGTACTTATGATATTTACAATGGACTCTTGGAAGGTTACCAAGGGTGCTCTTTTGGTGATAAGAGGTAAGAAGGTTGGAACCTTGTACTTAACCACTAATAACACTAATTTTGTAATCTTGTGGCTTCAGAAGAAGATATAACATTGTGGCACTATAGGATTGGTCATATGATCCATAAGGGCATTGAGATCATAAATAATAATTTTCCCAAATATACGAGAAATAGGTTTGGAGTTTTGTGAGGAATGCATATATGGGAAACATAAGCAAGTAAGGTTTCTCAAGGTTGGACCTACAAAGAAAGTGATTAAATAAAATGGGAAAAATTTGGGTAAGTATATCCTATAGTTAATCTAAATAGGAGGAAAAAAACTCTATATAAATTGTAATAAATGATTTAAAGACAGTAAATAATGATATAAGTAAATTAATCTAAATGTAATAAAACCATAAATGGTAAGAGAAAAGTAAAGGATGACTTAGTGGTTACGAGAATTATATCACGGGTTGTCGCAGTATGAAACCTGAAACTGACTATGCAAATAACCACTTAAGAACCTTGTGAAGGGTAGATATGGACTACTTGAGATGACACGATTACCTAGGAGGGGCACTTAGGAGGGTACTCGGGCACCTTGGGGTTCCCTGGTCTAGATTTTGGGCACTATGAATTATATATAAGTTCAAAAACTAGGTTTTGTAGTGTCACAACTAGGTCTAAAACTCTATCTGCCTATCACACTGGATTCACTAAATGAACTGTATAACACCCCATACAAGAAGAGGAAGAATGGGTTAGGCCGACTGAAGCGTGAAATTGGTGGACTTATCACTGAGTGTTGCACTACATTACAGACCTTGATGTATTTATGGTGAGTGTGTGTAAATGGTTCCCTAGGTGATCTCATGTTAGTCACACTTTGTGTAGTACCAAGCTATGATAGCTATAGAAGATGTAGAATAGAATGTTGCATTAGAATAGATATAATCCCTCCCTCCTGTGTGAATGGATGTGATGCAAAATTTACTAACTAGAATGTATGGAACTATATGGATGAAGATGGTGCAATGTATGTAGCCCTATATGGTGTGATGGTAGTGATAGGATGCAAAGACCTAGGACCCTCAATATGGTCTTATAAGCTTTATATTTATAGGGCTCTCAAGTATACTTTTGCAATTAATCCCAACAATGCCGAATGAGAAAGAGATAAAGGATACCAATGACTAGAAGTGAACTAAAAATGAGTGAAGGAGGCTAAGTATAGATCAGGGCACCTAGGGTGGGACCAGGGAGTGACCTAATATAGGTGGGTTACCTAGAATTAGGGATGGAATTTTAGGGAACTTGCGGGATGGGTAGATAGGTAATGGAAAATATAAGGGAAAGAAAATATAAAATAGAAAACAAAGATGGAAAAAAGGGGGAATTAATTAGTACTTTGTACACTTGAGAACCTTATAAATAGTAGCATAAGATGGGTTAAATATGTCTAAAATGCATGATTTTATGTCTACATTTTTCCCTACTTTATGTTGTTGAGAGAAAAGCTCAGTAACATAAAGTAGTTAGAGAATCATACCTAGAATCCATGCAGAGTGTAGAAGAAAGTGCGCCAATGGACTAGACTTGAATGTAGAGGAGTGTGGATTCTAAATATAAATAATGTATTAAAAAATAGTGATGAGAGTGCACCTAAGGTGGAACGCGTGTGTGGTTGTTGTAGTGCAAAGGAAAGTGCATGTAACGGCATGTTGTCATTATCATTGTTACCCCTAATTTGAGTACTTATTTCTCATACGAAGGACCTACAAGGAGAAAACCATCAAGTAGTTAAATTTGTATGTAAAAATGTTGTGTAAAATACACATGTATATAGAAAATGGTAAAATATGCTGAAAAGAATGTAAATGGAAAAATGGAACATGTGCACTTTGATCCATATCGAGAAAAAGGGTGTAGAATGATATCCCAGTCATGTCAATTTTTTTGGCAATCTCATGCCACCTTTGTTGATCAAGAATTTCACACTTGTTACCTGTCCAAGTTAATGTACCAAACTAAACACAAAAACCTTGAAAAACTCAAATGAAATTGATACCTGATGGACAAGATCCGAAGATGTAGACGGATAAGGAAGCCGATGTAGATAAGACGGGCGCACACGAGCAATTCTGCACAGTAGATCCAAGTAACCTGCGAGACACCGATGCTTGACAGAAAAAGACCACGTTAAAAGATATTTAGGTGGACTACCCGAGAAGCGGTCCGGAAGCGGTAAGCTCCTTGGTGGATGTCGATCACGTTTTCAATTAAGTAAAGAAGCATACATGATAAAAGATGTACGTACAGGACTAGATTTTCTGATCAAAGTAATAAACGAAATCTAAACAGCAGACAGAAAGCAATAGAAAATAGGGAACTGTGAAAACAAAGCTGGATTTGTGTTACCTGTGTCCTTTTACTGTCATAGGATGATCGGCGTCGATTATGTAGAATTGGCGTCGGCCCAGTTCGATCGGCGTCAACTGATATAGATCGGCGTTGACTGATATAGATCGGCGTCGATCCGAGGAAAAGTGTGAGAAGATTTGGAAATTTGAAAGCAAAGGCAAGATCGTCAATGTCTGCTGGATCTGCAGAAGCCAGAGAGATACTAGCAAGGCTCCACCTATGCTGGATGCAAGAACAGAGTCACTAGAAAATCAATGGAGACGTGCGATGTTGATGTGATAAGAGTAGAGTAACGGTGCTCCTCTCAGGGATTGATTTGGACAAGATCCGCTCTCATTCGATAGATAATGTTCACACTTGATGCTCAAAGATCTCTCGTTCTCTCTCTTACAATCTGTCTCTCTGTCCCTTTCAGAACTGAGTTTTGGGCCTCTATTTATAATCGGCGCCGCTCCGAAAAATTGGCATCGACCGAGTACCGGTCGGCGCCGATCACGGAACAGACTCCCGAGATGGCCAAAAGGAGTGATTTCTGGAAAGATAAGAGTGATCCCTCCACCTCAAATATGGGAAATATCCCGCTTTGGGAGGAGGAGAAATAGGGGGGATGTATGGATAGAATAGATATGGGGTGGATAAGTGGTTAGGATACATGTGAAAAGGTGTAATTAAATAGTTAATATTTAATTACTCACGGGTAAAACATAATGGGGTGAATTAAACTTAGGATAGGTGTTTAAATCACAAATTGAATAATACCCCAAGGGGATAGTGGTGATATAAATGTGCCTCAGGTTACCTGAGAGAGCAAATGCGCACGAGGGACACTAAATTGGATAACCAATTTTAGGTGTCTACATTTTGCCCCTTTTTGTCAAGTAACTTGCGATAAGCAAGGTTATGAGACAAAAACAAGGAGATGGAAGGAAGGAAGAAAAGGTGATGATGTGATCCCCCTCAAACTAGGGATGGGATGGGTGATAGAACAAACGATCCCAAGTTTGAAAAAGGTAGATGAAAACGTGGGATGCCCCAGCTGGATGTCTGGAGTAGATCTGATCATTAATGATGCACAAACATGAATAAAGAGGCAGCCACCTAAGGAACTCACATTGGTAGGGCAGACTAGATGGTCTCCTCATGAGACGACGTTAGTACCTACAGACCCATGAGTGTAAGGAGAGCGGAAAAATAGTCAGCATCTAAAGAGAGACACATTGGTAGGGACAACGGGCCAGTGCAAAATCGAGACGACGTTAGTGCCTATAGACCCGTTAACTCTAAGTTGCCAAAAAGTATGAGTGCCCCACGCAAAGGGAACAAACTCGAAATGGACGGTGATATCGAAAATATGTGCCAAAAGGCAACATTCAATGCACAATAATGACCAGATAAATAAGCCAAGCATCAACACTATGGCAAAGAGATATGGAAAATCGGCGGCGATCACACTAATCGGCGCCGACCTAAATAAACGGCGCCGACCAAACAAATCGGCGCCGACCGTTCACAGCACATATAAATATGTGAATGGAAAACGTGAACGATTTATTTACACCATGACGATTGATTCAGAGAGAGTCAAAAATTGGATTTGAGCACCATGGAAGCCTCTGGAAGTGGTCAGAAGCGGAGGAGGACATGACCTGGGGTAAGTGGTTCTTCTTGAACCCGTCATGTTTATTATATATATATATATATATTTTGGTTTTTTGGTGGGAGGCCAGAGTGTGTTTTACCTCCGGCCTGAAAATCGGCGTCGATTGGTATAATCGATGTCGATGTAATGTAAGCGGCGATTGAGTTCAATCGGCGTCGACTGTATATAAGATCGACATCGATTGTATTTAATCGACGCCGATTGGACAGATACATCTGGATGAAAATGATAAAATTTGTTTTGGATGTTCGATTTGGGTAAATATGAAGCTAATATTGCTCTTGATGTCATGGATGCAGGCACGAGAGGTACTACACATGAGGGATGTGATGCCCGAGTTACTGGAGACCATCCTCCCTAACGTCACTGACGCAGATTGGCGCCACTTAGAGTTATCCGGGCTCGGGGGTTTCGGTACTACAGACGAGTGCCGCGAGATGTAGAGTTGATGCGAGCACTAGTGCGACAATGGGATAGCCAGACTTGCACTTTTTGGTTCAGGACGGGTGAGATGACCATCACCCATGAGGACATATACAAGATTTTGAGGCTGCCGATCACTGGGGACCCGATAGAGATTACGCCACGAGAGCAGCAGCAGAGAGCCCTAGTTCGATTGTATGGAGACAGGGCAGATGATTCAGAGATAGTGTCCGGGGCAGTGAGGATAGCCTCGCAGTATAGACAGGATGTTCCCAGGAGCAGACGGATAGTGTTGATTCAGATGGCGATCTCCTATTTTGCTCTACCAGATTCAGGAGGTGGGAGATTCCCACTGTTATTACTAGATTGTGTTTGTGACATCCTACAGTTCAGACAGGTGTTCACCTTTGCTGATGCCTTGATAGCTCAGATATATTATGAGTTATGGATGTATACCACTAGCCGGAGGACAGGTATTGATGTCAGTTTTGTGCTCCATTGCTGGGCATATGAGCATATAGCAGTGATCAGGCCATCCGGGCTTCCTTGGATGCCAGCAGTAGTGGGAGCTATTGATTACGGATTCCGGCGATGGCGGGCCGATATGGCCTCGGGAGATACAGGGAGATCCGCAGATTGGTATGCTGAGCGTTTCAGGACGCTGACACCAGAGCAGGTCATCTGGAGACCATATCGGGTATTTCCGACATGGGCTGGTCAGGATGCTCACTTGGTGGCATTGAGACAGAGCAGGGTGGTTAGGGGCCGCAGGCCTGACATGTGGGAGCGTGTCCCATTTATACGGGTATTGAGATAGTTCGGCCTAGTACAGACAGTGCCGACTACTTACAGGCCTTACAGGTGAGGCAGAGAGACTGATCTACCGATTTTGATTTCGACAGATCCATTGAGAGAGGCCCCACCCGCCACATGAAGCAGTGATGATGGTTATGTAGCATGGTATACGACAGAGCTACCACGACACCTTCCGGCATCTATAGATGGCGATGAGGAGGATATGGCTATAGTGCTGGAGAGACTGGAGGGAGAGCACGCCACCCTGACACATACACACTAGGTGGCTCTCGAGGAGATCAGAGCTCTAACAGCGGAGAGGGATGCGCTGATTTTGGAGAGAGACACCGCTCGCGGGAGTGAGATACAGCGATCCAGCAGAGGGATCACTACCATTGACATAGAGGCCCTCAGGGCCAAATATGGTGAGACAAGTACCATGTCAGAGTCTGGGACACAAGGCATGACCATAGGAGGGGCACCACCAGCAGCACCCAGTGCACCACTACGAGCACCTAGTACCGTGAGTTTGAGTACATATCAGTCTCTCCTCGCTGAGGTGAGATACTACGAGATGCCCTAGCGTAGCATGCCGCAGATGTGCCCAGTGCAGGGCGAGAGGAGATCAACGATGCAGCCACAGCGAGCGGGGCATCAGAGGGAGGGAGCACCGGGAGAGACCGAGGTGGGCAGAGGCCTCCAGCAGCAGGTGCGTCTAGCTCGATAGGCAGCGGCTAGGAGAGACAGCCTGGTCCAGAGGAGGGTGGAGGAGATAGTGTCCTTCACGCATCAGATTTCACGATATAGATATTGATGTATTTTGTATCAGTGTAGTGATGTAGCCTCGATTGGAAGGCATTTTATAGATGGCTTGATTGAGAGCCACCCATTTTTTTGTTGTACAGACACTCATGTATATATATATATATATATATATATATAGATTCATCATTTCCTTTGTCATATGATTGTTCTCCTGCTTTTAATTTTGATATACATGGATAGATGTAGCGTAATTGTGATGGATATAGACATAGATTGATAGATAATTGGATAGACATAGATGTAGAGGACATAAATAGATGTGATTTGATGTGATTGATATGTGGATTTAACTTGATTGAGAAAATAGATAAAGATAGATGTAATGTTACGTGGATAGACAAGTGATTAGATGATGTGATAGATAGGTAGGAGTTAATAGTTGGAATGGATTTGATATTTTTTGAGATTTTTAATTAAATTTTGATAAAAATAGATAGATAGACTCACATGTGTTTATAATAGAGGTGATGAGATGTGTTTTGGACAAAGTAGATCAGATGAAATTAGATAAATGATAGAGTTTGATTAAATTAACATGTTAAATGGTAATTTAACTGGATGAAATAATCAGAAATATTCACTGAGAGCCAAGGACGTAATGAAAACGACCTTGATTAGAAATAAAGGATATACACCCAGATAAGAAGAAAAATGATAAGTTGGACTCCCAACCGACCATAAATAGAATCTGGATAGGAAACCAAAAGATTATGCATACAAGGCCCTATATGAGGTTAAAATAAACCTGACACTAACTAGCCGCAAACCAGATTTAGGAGGGAAACGGAAGGAGCAGTAAGTAGGTATCTCGTCGAAATTTACAAGGGACAGAATACATGTTCATACTGGGAAAATAGGATTCTCCATATGATCGAAAAAAGGTCTTATATCTCGCCTTCATGATTTAAAGCGAGAAAAGCAAACTGATCAATGCGGGAAGTTTGCTCGATATGGAAAGACTGATCAATACGGGAAGTCTTTTAGTGATGCTAAAAAGTGTATAAACTGACTGAAAGGCTGATCAATGCAAGAAGCCTTGAGTATTCTTTTTTTTGAGAAACAGCCATCCTTCAGGAGGGAGTAGTCTCGTATTTTGAATTTTAATGATAGCCATCCTTTGAGGGCATGGTCTATATCTTTTGATTCATTTGATTGTATGGGTAGCTATCCTTCAAGGGATCAGTCTATCCTTTTTTTTTTTTGAATTTTTTTTTTTTTTTGGAAGAAGCTGAGTTTAGACCTAGATAGATCAGATAGAGGGGAAGAAAACGTATAAAGATCACACACTCATGCCCCGAGTAGATCCGATTAAGATAAGCACTTGGGACAAATGAAACGGTGATTAAGGTATTCCTACCATGAGGAGAAACATATCCAGAAGAAAAATGCTATGAGTAGAGCTGTGATACTCATATTTAAGGTAAAAAAGACAATAGGCGGAGAACCACATAATTTCGAATCACCATGAAAGTATATGACTGGTTGTTAGACGGATGAAAGATCTGTCTTGCGACTAGATTTGTGTAAGATAGATTTTAACAGTAGAAGGGCCATAGATGCAAGGCATTAAGAGGTTCCACTTCAGGTATACCATCCATGGAAGATAGATGATAAGCCCCAGACCCATATTTATGAGTGATAACGTACGGACCCATCCAGTTGGGAGCAAACTTACCACGCTGACTCCTTTCGAGTGTAGTGACATTTTGATTTTCTTTAAGAACAAGATCACCAATTTTGAAGTCACGGTGCTGCAAGTGCTTGTTATAAGCACGTTTGACATGCTCAAGATAGACTTGATGATGTTCAAGAGCATTGAGACGCCACTCATCTAATAATTCAAGTTGTGCTAGATGATTTTGACGATAGTCCTCATCAGAGACAAATTCTCTAAGAGAAACACGGAGAGATGGGATTTGGACTTCCAAAGGAAGAACAACCTCAGACCCATAGACGAGAGAGAAGGGAGTAGCACCAGTAGGAGTACGAATGCTAGTCCGATAAGCCCAGAGAGCAAAAGGGATATGTAAATGCCAATCCCTACCAGCTCGACTAGTTACCTTTGCGAGGATATTACGCAAAGTTTTATTGGAAGCTTCGACCATTAGCTTGAGGATAGTATGGAGAAGAAAAGCTGAGTTTGATATTGAAAGCGTCCACGAGAGGTTACTGCAAATCAACGTTTTGAAAGACTTACCGTTATCGTGATGAGTTTGTGTGGAACACCAAAGTGACAAATGATGTGTTGATAGACAAAATCAACTATGGGTTTAGCTTTTGTTGAAGAAAGAGGATAGCTTCCCACCCACTTAGTAAAGTATTCATGGCGAAATGATAGAATGATGACATTGTGAAGAACGGGGATTGATGAGACCAATGAGATCAAGACCCCATTGCGAAAAAGGCCACAAATCCGCTGTAGGTTGTAAAGCTTGACTAGGGATATGTGTGAGATTGGAATGTTGTTGACACTTGACGCATTTCTTAGTGTATTCACAACAATCTTGATTAAGAGAAGGCCAATAATATCCCAAACGTAAGATGTGTTTAGCTATGGCCAAGCCACTAAAATGGCCACCACGAGATACCGTCATGGACCTCTGGATAGCTTCGATGATTCAAGGGTTTTGAGGCACCAAGCAAAATACCATCAAAGCCGCATTTGTAGAGGATCCCGCCTAAAATAGTATAGCGATTAGCGCGTAGGATAAAAGATCTTCTACCATTGGAAGTCAGATCTGGAGGAAGCACCGAATGAGATAGATAATCAACGATCTGTTGATACCACTCATCCTGAGTATGGGTTGTGACAGCATGGATTGAAGTTAGTTGCCTAAGATGAGATGGTTGATCTAATCGTTGCACTGACCACATAAAGTCACGAGTCCTCGGTAAAAGGTGGGATAAGTGAGGCTAACGAAGCCATTGTATCTACGAATCGATTCATAGTGTGAGGAATAGCTTGGATAGTGAATTTATCGAAAGATTGGAGTTGAATGAGAATGATATCATGATATTTTTGAAGGATATCATTCCCGCATCATAGACACTCGTGACTTGATTAATAATGAGTTCAGAATCACCAAAGATGTCAATATGACGAGTGCTTCTAGATTAATGGCATTTTGAAGACCCAAGACAAGAGCTTCATATTCAGCCATATTATTGGTGCACTCAAAGTTCAATTTGTGTGCGACTAGGATAGGCGTACCCCAAGGAGGAATCATCATGAAACCTGCACCTCCCCCTTGCTGGCATTTGGATCCATCAAAGAAGAGCTTTACTTTAAATGGAGACAGACCAAAATCAATTTGTTGGATATATTCATCGGGAATTGAGCAAGGGGGACTTGAGTGTCTGGAAGAGGAGCATCAGCTAATTGATCTGCAATGACCTGACCCTTGATAGACTTTTGCGGGATAAACTCGAGATCAAATTTTGTCATAAGCATGAGCTAACGAGTGATACGATCATTGTGATAAGGCTTCATGAATTGTCTTGAGTGGATTGACACTTGTGACAATGTAAGTTTTGTGATTAAGGAGGTAATGATGAAGCTTAGAAGTTGTGAAGAAGAGAGCACAACACAGATTTTCAGCTTCGGAATAACGTGTTTCATACTCATGGAGGGTGCGACTGATGTAATAGACAACTTGTTCTCTACATAAGCATCCGATGCGAGATCATGGCTCCCGAGCATGGTCATCATAAAGATATAAAGATATAAAGGCTCCCCCTCGCGTGGAGGTGTAAGCACAGTGGAGAAAGGAGATAAGCTTTGATCATCGAAGGCATTTTGGCAATGTTCATCCCATTGAAAATAAACATTCTTACGGAGGAGATGATGAAAAGGTTGACAACGGTCCGACAATTGTGAGATAAAACGACGCCTTACTGATTGAAGACGTCCTTGAGAGGCATGCGAGTTGCTTTAAGTTAGAAGGGGAGGCATCTCAAGGATAGATTTTATTTTTACGGGTCTACTTCAATACCCCTAATGGAAATGATAAAACCTAAAAAGTTTACCGGTGAGAACGCCAAACACGCACTTAGATGGATTTAGATGAAGACAAAAGCAAATAAGCTTCTCAAAGAGAGGTGCCGTAATGAAAAGATGATCCCGACAAAGTTTGGATTTACCGAGGAGATCGTCGACGTAATCTTCCACGATTTTGTGTAAGAGATCATGGAAGATGTAGGCCATTGCTCGGCGATAGGTTGCTCCTGCGTTCTTAAGACCGAAAGGCATGACACGATAACAAAGGTCCCCAAGGAGTTACGAAAGAAGTCTTATGTTGGTCTTCTAGTGTGATGAGGATTTGATTATACCTAGAGATACCATCCATAAGAGAAAGCATCTCATGACCCTGATTAAATCCACGAGTTGGTCGATATTAGGTAGAGGAAAATCATCTTTTGGACAAGAAAGATTAAGATCCGGAAGTCGGTACAAATTCAAATTTTCCCGTAGCTTTGAATTCTTGGTACTACATGAAACCAATTGTGGATAATCGATGGGTTGGATGAAGTTAGTTGAGAGCAAGTGCTGCAATTCTTCTTTAACAAGAAGGGCTACTCTAGGGTGCATTTTACGTAATTTTTGTTTAACCGGTTTGATGTCGGGAAGAGTAACGATATTGTGGACCACGATATCGGGATCGAGTCCTGGCATATCCTCATATGACCAGGAAAAGGCTTGATGATGGTTGGAAAGAAAAGTGGTAAAGTCTCCTAACTCTTGTGGATTAAGGGATTGGCCGACCTTAATGATGCGAGGATCTTTAGAAGTCCCTCTATTAAGGTCGACAGTGGCTTCGTTGAGAAGCGTAGACGTGTCAGAAGGAATGGTTTTAGGAAGATAAGAATCCTCTGCCCCCAGATAGGTGAGGATAGAATCATCATCCGCACAGTGGATAGTGTTGATAGTAGGAGAGTCATCTCCAACTATTTCAGGGAAAATTAATGGTATGGAAGTGGACCTGTCATTAGTCTTATAGGCTAGTGGCCCTAAGGAAATGGTATTGACTAAAAAAAAAAGTTAGACGGGATGGAAATGGCGTCGTCCACATCGAGTGATGCTTCTGACTTAGCGGGAGAAGATGGTTCCTCAATAGGAAGAGGCTCATCGAGAACAGTGATGGTGGCTTTTGAAAGAGGTTTAAATCCTAAACCAAATTTTTGATGTGGCTTGAGAGTTGGAATGGACGTGAGGTCATGTACACCTTGTTCATATTTACCTAAGCCAAATCCCTTCCATGCGCATCGATATAAATAAGTTTTTACAAACGTGGGATTCTGTAGACAATCGAACCTGTTAAATAAGGTTTGGTCCTAGGAGGAGAATCCGAGCGATAGTGAGGTGCATCAAGACCACCGTAAATGAAATTAGTCTATTGATTGGGTAGACCAATGGTGATGATGCGACCAAGACCTAGCTGATATTCAGGTTGTTTTTCTGGTCTACCATACTCACTAGGTTTGAGATGGGTGTCAAAAGAAAGGAGAGAAGCTCTCCCAAAGGTGAGAAACGCGTTGCGATGTCTTTTCTAAATTTTGTAAATCTGTAGTTTGGTTGCGGTATGGAAGAAGATGAGGCCTCGTCGGAGAACAAGCATTTTCCTTTAGAGGGCGGAGACCTTGGTCATGTCGCATTGCGCAAAAGGAAAAGGATCTCTGGATGAGTGTAGATTTTGCCCTCATATTGATATTTTAAGCATCGATGGAGGGTGGATGGGACACAATGCATTGCGAATCCAGGAGCATCCGAGGATCATATTATAGTGGAATTTCCTTAAACAATGTAAAAGAGTTCGTGAAGCAACTTCTTACCTACTCGAATGGTAGGACCACGCAGTTCTAAAGTAGCGCTGGCTGATCGTTAAATGATCGAAGAGCGAAAGGCGAGGTGAAACTACGTTCTTTGGTAACTTAAGTTGCTCGAATGTGTGTGAGGAGATGACGTTGAGTACAACACCACCGTAGCTTGTAGATCATAATGCGTTTTAATGTAGTGTTGTCAATTTGGACTGTGATAAAGAGGGGAGCCTCCAAATCCTCTGAAGAAAGGGGAGGAATTTCCGAATCTTCAAAATAAATGGCGGTTGATGGTCTATTCAATCCAACAACTAACTCAAAGGGTGGGGCTCATTTGAATTCAACTGCAATGCTTGACAGATTATCAATCGAGCCCGGTGATGTTGCGGAGAGGATTGAATGAGGTCAAAAAGAGACATTTTGACCGGAGCCTGGGTGAGTTGTTTCATAACACTCTCCTCAACTGACACGGGAATTTGAGCCCGAGGTGTAGCACGAATAGAGACCCGAGGTCTCGGGGCTAATGAGGAAGGAGGAACTCCTTCGGGGCTGCAGAAATAACAACCCGTGGTCGAGATCTTTGTAGATGAGGATGGATTATCATACTGTTGGGCTCTAGTGGTGATATGAATTGTGTCGATTTGAGAAGGTGGAAGATCATTTGGAGTGGAATCACTAGAAGTAGAGGTCTGAGTAGATCGTTGGGGCTCAGATGGAGCTAAGATGACAGGAGATACTCGTTTCTCCTCCTCTAACAAAAGATCACTTTCTTCCAAAAGGCTGTTGACGACAGATTGAAGAGCTTTACATCCCTCAGTATCATGACCTAGGGTACGGTGGTAAGCACAAACCAAATTAGAGTTAAACCAGGTAGGTTTAACTCCTTTAGGGTTATAGGGTTTAATCGGAGGAAGAGATATGGATGAGGATTGGATAAGTTGGCGAAGGATTTCAGTATAGAACCCGGTAGACAAAGATGAGGACAGAGATGATGAAGGTGCCTCTTTTACTTTAACAGACTGCCGAGGTAAAAGAACCTGCATGTTAGGTTTGACAGTCTTTTTAGGGATCATCTTATTTTTTTGGACATCTGGAGGAGCAGCCTTGGGCACTTGAGATGGAAGTAAGTGAGACATGATTGATTTCGATGGAGGAGGAGCCCCTAAAATAGATTTTGAAGATGATGGAGATGTGACAAGTGTTGTGGTCTTCAGAGATAAGGGAGGCTGCTTGGTCAAAACTAATGATGATTTAGATAATGTCGATTTAGATGAGGGAGAAGCTTCCAAAGTAGGTATAATCGGAGGAACAGAGGGTGTCCTGGTTTTTGGTAATGAAGATGATGACTCTGATAAAAGAGGTGACGTCTTTTTAGTAGGTAAGTCCACTTTTCAAGGTGCTGGTGAAGAATGTGTTGTAGAAGAAGATGATGGTTTTGATAAGTTTGTAGAAGAAGACGCCTTCTCAGCGGACAAATCCAATCTTTTATGAGGCGCAGAGAGAGATTTTTGCGGGAAAGCACCAAGAGTCTTGATGGTTCGAAATATGGGCTTTCCTTTTTCAGGGATGGTGACAATTTCAACCGCATAAGGTGATTGTAACCTTTTCGGGGGAAGCAAATGGGGAGGTACTGATGACGCAACGTTAGATTTCAGTTGTCTCAGTCTAAGTTTAGGAACCGAGCGTATAGGTGTCGGTGCTACTTCTTTAGATTTCCCCTTAATAGGAAAAGTAGCATTTGTGATGGAAGAAGTGAGTGATGAAGAAGCAGTTCCTTGCGAGGGAACTACTGCAATGCGAAATTGTGGGTGAAACTATTGTAGGAAAGGAAACAAGAAGAGTCAAAATCGAAGACGCTTCCATCGAAGTCGGCACAACTATAGGTACGTTCACCAAGGGCATAGTCGCAGCAAAAATGGGAGAAAGAAGTAGATGTATCCACAAAGGGAAACTCGAAGGGATGTAATTGCCTCGAGCATTGAAAGAATGTCTGACGATGAGACATATGAGGATGACACTGTCTCGGGTATGGACGAGAGATCAGACAAAGAAGCGAGAGAGGTGAATCCGTATCTAATAATGTTGGAATATTCAAAGATGGGCTATCTGAAGGTGGTGGAATCCCAATAATTAACGAAGCGGAAGGAGGTTCTGATTCGGTCGATGTGTTTGCAGAATGGCTTAGTTTTAGAAGAATATTCTTCCGTAGAGATGAAGCTAATAGTATGAGTGTTTGGTTTTTGAGACTCTGAAGCATCATGGTTCGGGAATGATTGGGAAAAGGTTGTTTAAAGACATCCAGCACTTGATTTGGGGGAGCATTTGGGTTATCCAGAATGAGCTCACCTTTATCAATGAATTTTTGGACAAGATTTTTGAAGGTCTGACATCGTTCGATGTCATGAGCTTTGGTTCTATGATAATGACAAGAAGTCATTTTCCTTATACCATAATGGGCGTTCTTGCTTTCATCAATATTCCTAATGGGGGAAGTTTGATCATGTGGACTTCCAACATTTTTTCCAGATAGAAGCATATGATTCTCCCATGAAGTGAAAGATTGAGATGATGAGGTCCCTTTTCAAGAAGATGAGGAGTCTCTTTATGGTGTTTGATTAGAAGTGGTATCGGCTCGTGATGTTTTCAATACGATAGCGTTGGTGGATCCCTGATTCTTGTCTTTAGAAGTGGAAGGATTTGATTTGGTAAACCGAGAAAAATCTGGTTTAGATTTAGAGTGAAGTTTTAACTTCCCTTGTTCAATGGCACGAGATTCAAGTTTGCGTGCCATCGTAAAGGCTTCTTTAAATGTATGAAAGGTCTGGATCCTTAAAGTGGAAGAAATATGATTAGCACAAGATCGAGTAAACAACTCGATCTATTGGGATTGAGGAAGGAGAAAGACAATTGGTTGATTATCCCTCTCAACGAATGACAAAGTCTGCGATAGACTCATCATCGAATTGACAAATGTCATAAAGATCATGTAATCGAGATCTTATGCGCAATATTTATTGAAAAGTTTTCAACAAACATCTCGGCCAATTGAGAGAAAAAAACAAGGAATGTTGAGGAATGTTATTGTACCAAATCTCTAAAGCGGGACTGCTTAGAGACATAGGAAAATGAGCATAAGCTCCCGATCCTAGACTATGAGATAGAAAGCATGTTTGAATGCTCGCAAATCTTTGTTGAGGGTCCTCTCGACTATGAAATTTTGAAAATTTAGGAAGTTCCCATTGGGGAGGATAAGGCTTAAAAGCCACTGAGGGGTGAATGGGTTCATTACACACTTCTTCAAAAGAGTATGAAGGACGAGCCCCTTTGGTGGAGGCTTCCAAGTCTGCGATTTTCTTGAAAATAATTTGAACCACGTCAGATTGAGGAGGAGGCACACTGGCATGTCCTACATAAGAAGCAAATGGTGGATGTTGTTGAGGTGTCAACGGGGGATTCATCTGTTGATTGATAGGATGATAAGAGGAGTAACCAGGGCGTTAGGTGATGCCCAGTGGGGTATTTGCTATGAAGGATCCCGTATAGGCAGGTTGTGGGATAATAAGTGGTTGAGAAAATGAAGGTTGGATGACGGACGGAGCCTGTGATTGGTGGACTCCTATGCTTGTTGACTGAATCGGAACAGATTGAGGAACATGGGTGCCGATTTGATTGGACATGGTGGGGAACAAGACCTGAAAGAGGATTTTTACTGCCGGATTGGTTGTTAAGGGCGCCGATGCTAGAGGATGGGCGAAGGTCACTGTTGTTGGAACATTGGAAGAAAAACCCACTGGAGGACAAGAAACAGAAACCAACCGATTAGTCGAAGGGGGGTTGACTCATAAAGGGAATCTTGACCACAGGACACATGGATGGCATGGATGAATTAACAAAGAATATGCGGGTGCACGAGCGCACTCATTATAGCCAGAGAAGAGGACCTCTCGAAGTAGGTTGTGAAATAGTCGAGGTAATCTGCGGCATTAGGAATAGGTAAGACTATTTGAGAACTAGTCGATATGGTCGGTGGAAGAGAAAAAAAGAGGCACAAGTGCGCCACCCTCCTCCATGGCTCGAGGTGGGAAAAATGATGTTAAGCTGTTCTTCTCTGACTCAGGATGGTTCACGAGAATAATCGTATACTTGCTTGGATTGGTGGTCCCCGATCGAGATATTTGAATAGACTTGTGCACTAGGTAGTCCATGAGGGCTACCGGATTGCGATCGAGGAGCCCCCCGAAATTCGGGGATCCCCGTGAGGAACATACTGCGAGTCGAAGCGAGATGATATTTCGAAGGACTAGGGAAGCCGGACATGATGGGGTTGCTTTGGCACGATAGAAAGGATTATATGACCGAGGATGGGGAACCAACTAACAAAGCCGGTCCCGAGGAAGACACAGGGGTGCCGAAACATCCACACTAGTGGTGATCTCGGAGGAAGAAGGGGCTAATTGAGCCATTCTTCTAGATTGTAACCGAGTGATGACCGTCATAAACAAGCAGAAAATAAGATTGACCTAACCAATGCACAGACAATTCAAGCAGTGTAGGTGATTATCTCTTTTAAGTTTTTATGCTTTTAAGAAAGAAAATATTAGGGAAGGCCTTTTAGAACAGGAACTACTCAGATAGCCAAACTAAGGATGGTTTGGGGATGTTTTGGTGAGGAGTCCCAAGGCACTTGATAAAAAGACCGTCGTGGCTTGATATAGGCCTACCCCCACACTTCACACACCGCTGCGATAAAGGAGTCGGTGCTTTACCAATATATACCAACTTCCGTGAATTTATAGCGCGCCCAAGTACCGCGTAGGCTCTTCCTCTTGGATGTCACTTCCAAGTAGGCGAGGCCAGGGAAATAATTTTTGTTTAAATGCTTTATACCTAGTGATTTTGGCTTTGTGTGCAAGGGTGAAAAATAAAAATCAAATAGTGTCACTACTGATTTTGAACAATTTTCCAGCCTAATTAAAACTAGATGAAAAACATACAGCAGAAATGACAAAGAAAGAGTTCTTTTTTAAGCACTTAAAAACAAAGTGTTTGATTTCGATGAAGACAAGTCAAATAGATTCTTTCCCAAATGCTATTAAATTCTTTTTAAGCACCAAAAATTGAAATGTTCGAATGTGATAGACCACAAACAAATAATTTTTTTTTTTTTTTTTTTTTTTAGTTCCTAAAAAGGAGAAAACACCGTAAAGAGAAATACCCAGTAGATTTAGCTCTCAGGTGTGTGGACTTCAAAAAGCGTGTTGTTGAGCTCTTCCCTCAAAAATCCCACGAACAAGCAAAGTGCTCCATGAGAAAAAGTTAAGCAAACACCAAACAAAATCTAGAAAGATATATCCAGATAATGGTGAAACAAAAATTTCTATTTTAAGGAACTAGAAAAATTTCAAGGAAATAACAATTTCGCATAAAGAGCAAGATTGAAACGATGAAAGGAAATGCTCAAGCAGAACTGATAAAAATCAGTGAAGAAAAAGAACAAAGCTCAAAACTAAAAAAAAAAAAGAGATGAACTTACCAATAAGGGACTTTGGTTGGGTCCCACCGGGCGTGCCAGAATGTTGATCAAGAATTTCGCGCTTGTTACCTGTCCAAGTTAATGTACCAAACTAAACACAAAAACCTTGAAAAACTCAAATGAAATTGATACCTGATGGACAAGATCCAAAGATGTAGACGGATAAGGAAGCCGATGTAGATAAGACGGGCGCACATGAGCAATTCTGCACAGTAGATCCAAGTAACCTGTGAGACACCAATGCTTGACAGAAAAAGACCATGTTAAAAGATATTTAGGTGGACTGCCCGAGAAGCGGGTCCGGGAAGCGATAAGCTCCCTCGGCGGATGTCAGTCCACGTTTTCAATTAAGTAAAGAAGCATACATGATAAAAGATGTACGTACAAGACTAGATTTTCTGATCAAAGTAATAAAATGAGAATCTAAGCGGCAAGAAATGAAAAGCAACGAAGCAGGAACTGTGAAAACAAAGCTAGATTTGTGTTACCTGTGTCCTTTTACCTGTCTGCAGGATGATTGGCATCGATTATGTAGAATCGGTGTCGATCGTTCGATCGGCATCGGCGAGATATAGATCGGCGATCGGCCATATAGATCAGCGTCGATCCGAGGCAAAGTGCGAGAAGATTTGGAAATCGGAAAGCGAAGGAAAGATCGCCAACGCGTCTGGATCTGCGAAGTCGGAGAGATACTAGCAAGACTCCACCCGTGTTGGGTGCAGGAACAGAGTCACCAGAAAATCAATGGAGACGTGCGATGTTGATGTGATAAGAGCAGAGTAATGGTGCTCCTCTCAGGGATTGATTTGGAAAAGATCCGCTCTCATTCGATAGATAATGTTCACACTTGATGCTCAAAGATCTCTCGTTCTCTCTCTTACAATCTGTGTCTCTCGTCCCTTTCGGAATCGAGTTACGGCCTCTATTTATAATCGGCGCCGCTCCAAAAATCGGCATTGACCGAGTACCGGTCGGCACCGATCACGGAACAGACTCCCGAGATGGCCAAAAGGAGTGATTTCTGGAAAGATAAGAGTGATCCCTCCACCTCAAATATGGGAAATATCCCACTTTGGGAGGAGGAGAAATAGGGGGGATGTATGGATAGAATAGATATGGGGTGGATAAGTGGTTAGGATACATGTGAAAAGGTGTAATTAAATAGTTAATATTTAATTACTCACGGGTAAAACATAATGGGGTGAATTAAACTTAGGATAGGTGTTTAAATCACAAATTGAATAATACCCCAAGGGGATAGTGGTGATATAAACGTGCCTCAGGTTACCTGAGAGAGAAAATGCGCACGAGGGACACTAAATTGGATAACCAATTTTAGGTGTCTACAACCTTAGGTGAAGAAGTATAATGAAGAACTTTAATGTGTCCTCCAACCTTTAATTGCTTCTTTTGTAATGCTGGAAGAGATCTCTATACCTTGGTTTTTTGGGTGATCCTACACCACTGGATGAAGAAGTGTAGAGAGGCCACCCACTATAACCCTTGAGCTTGTAACCACTCCATAGAATTTCTGAAGGACACCATGTCTTGTTAAGGCCATTGTGTATGGAGTTCGGTCTGATTTGAACTGACTCGTTGTGTTTGAATTGGTGTGAATACATTGTGTTAGTAGAAAACCCATAATGATTCCCCCTCTTTGGAGGTGCATGCAACGACCGTGGAAGGATAATGTGGCCCCAAAGAGGACCAACCACACTCTAACCTTGTAACCAACTCATCCCTTTAGGTGGAAATGGAAAGCACTTGGTAGATACTAATGATCTATAGAGATCTAGAAAAACACACCACTTCATCAGTTCCATCAACACCAAGAAGGAGAAACAAGAAAAGTGAATAAAATGAGGTAAATGAAGGTTTTGGAAGGAACCGCCACTCTATGTAGAGTGGTGGTTTCAAAATCATCTCCCTCTAAGGGCGGTGGTCCTGAAACCACTGTCCAGCTAGGGCGGAGGTCCTGAGACCACTGGTCTACTCAGAGTGGTGAACATGCCACTTTCGAACAGAAAAGAAGAATGAAACGTGAATGGATGTGAATTTGAAGTGCCTAGCCATGTCTCTTCCCCTTCCATTCCCTTTCACATCCTCCAATGCATGAGAGGACATGAGAAGGCCTATAAATGCATGAAAGGAGCAAGAGAATGATCATTTGAAGATCTAGAGAGATCGAGAAGTAGAGTTTAATGAGAGCAGTGAGCAAGATCTTCAGTGTTGGAATGGAATTGTAGGAGCAAGGTGTAGAAACAGAGCAAACAAGTAATTGGAGAGAAGGTTTACATTTTTTCTTCTTTTCATACTTATTGTAATCTATAATTGTCTATATTAGACCAATAAAAGTGGGAAGAAAGAGCATTTTCCCTTCCCAACTGGTTTTCCTCCATTGGAGGTTTCCAAGATAAAATTGTTGGTGTTGAAGTTTTGAATTATTTCCTTCTCTACAATTTCCTTTCTATAGCACTAGATAATCATCACTGAAGCTCTAATTTTTCAAGAAAATATGTCATTTTCCAAAGTTGAAAGTAGAATAACATAATTGTGTGATTCATAGAGTTCTAAAGTAGAAGTTTATAGATCATTTTGGTATCAAAGCTAATTATATATCCAGGACTGTGGTATTCGAATATTTCTTGTGATTTTGTATGATAGTGACAAGGTCCAAAGGTGAAGAAGTTTTACCTTGTGAGCTAGATATTTCTACAAAGAAGTGGAAACAGAGAATTTGATCTCAAATGGAGGAAGAGAACTTGGTCTATAGAGTCGAGATGCTAGAGACCATGATGGATAGATTGCATAGAAAACAAGAAGAGATTTGGTGGAAACCCATACTGCAGTTTGGTGGGAAACCCATCTAACCACTTGTGAGAAGAAGAAACGTACTATTGTCGTTGAAATAAAAGTGGAAATAAAGAATTTTAAAGGAAAAATAGATGCAAAATTACAGGAAAGGTTTTAAAGAATTTATTAGAGCTAACTTCTATCCTATTGCCATAAGATACTGACATGATGATTAAGTGGTAGTACTTTAGGCAGAGGGCAACGGTCAAAGCATGTAAAACTACACTATGGAATTTCGAGACAAACCATGTTTCTTAATATGGACTTGGAGGATGAGGAAATTCTAACCAAGTATTTGGAAGGACTTAATACTCACCTTCGAGAGAAGGTAATCTCCACAAATACCAAGGATCTCAATGAAGCTTGTGTACTTGTTAGTGCAAATCAGTAGCACCCCTGGATGTTGATCAGATTTCTAGCTTGACATTTTGGACATCCAAAGCAGATTGCACAACATTAAATCTTTTCCCCAAGTGTGGGACTTGTAAAAATGGAAAAGAATCTCTAGGTTAGAGGTTGGTTCCTCAACTCCTCTGATCAGGTGTATTACTTGCAAGTTGCAGAGGTTTTAAACTCAAAATCCTACTCTAAATTCCAAAGGGACACAGAGATAGAGAATGCAAAAAAAAACTGAAACTAATACTAATAAGGTGATGCACCAAAGGAGTGGTGAGCATTTTTTACTTCTGAAATTGACACAGATCATAGAAATGCAACAAAACATCATGCAAAAACTGATAAAATGTAATGAAAGGTCAGAAATGAAGCAAACAACACAAACAGAGGATTGAAACTCATTCACAGAGCTTGCATTGTCATTTCCAATATCAAAATACATGCATTACAACATCTGAGAGGTAGAAAACATGTTACAGTCTTGGAAGAGGTCTGATATTCCACAAAATCACTTTTCAAGGTGAAGAAGGAGCCTGCAAAACATAAAAAATGTCCAACCCTTCAAAAATGAGCCAAATCTGGCTTTTACAGTGCAAAAATGAGCCTAGGAGAGAGAAATGTGGGAAAATGTGAAAGGAATTTCAACCACTAACCAAATTCATAATAAACAACATGGGTATCCTTACAAGTCCATTCCCTGACATTTTTTACCATGCTGGGAGAGAATGCGAGCCATGCTTCATTAAAAATGGTGGTTGAAACGTCATTTTTGTTCATTACCACATGCCAGAGGCGTTTTTCAATTTTCTCTCTCCAAACTCCATCAAAATACAAAATTGAGCCCATAATCTTGTAGATAATTTCACCAGCTTTCTATTGATATAAAGAACGTGAAAAACCTAAGCTCTGGATCGAAAGTTATGGTTGTTTGAAAATTTAGGGCAAAACAGGGCCAAAACGGGTTGGCGGGCCAAAAATTTGAAAATTTCCCACTTTTTGCATTTGGGAAAATTTTCCCAAAATCTCCACGCTCCACTGCTCCTGGTGCCACGTGGCACATTTTGATTGGATGTGGGCCTTCTGCACTTCATTTTCCACCATTTTGGCCTTTGGAAAATTTTCCAAAATTCTCTGCCGGGTCGATGACCTGAGGACACATGACATGATATGATTCACCGCGAGCATCTTCTCTTAAATTTTCTATCATTGTTGACCATTTTCCTGAGATGGACACGTGGTGAGCTCCCATTGGATGTGGGCTTTTGGGTAAACATTTCTCTTTTGCTCTAACCTTTGGAAAAATTCCTAATCTCTCCCGCGTTCTAAAGCTCTGACCGCCTGGGGACACGTGGCCTGTCCTCATTAGCTGTGGGTCTTGGGGAAAAAAATTAACTTTCCACCCTCGCCGATCAATTTTCCAAATTTCCAATCTTTCCTCGCCCTCCGCCGGTCCCTTGGCCTAAGGACACGTGGCATAACGTGATTGGGCACGGGCCTTTCCTTGAGATTTTTCCATGGCGCCAACACTTAGTCAAATTTTCTATTTTTACTCCACCCTCCGCCACTCCTTTCCTCTAGAGACACGTGGCACAATGTGATTGGATGCGGGCCTAGCGTCGAAAATTTATTTGTGTCAACCCTTAGGAAATTTTCCTAATTTCTTCCCCTTGGACACGTGGCACGATCCAATTCGTCGGCGGGCCTTCCGGTGAAAAATTCCTTCTAAATTTTTTACCAAACACTTGGTAAAATTCCAAGTTTACCTCCACCTTCCACCACTCCCGAGGACACGTGGCCTCATCTTATTGGCTTGGGCTTTTCAAGGGAAATTTTCCCACAAAATCTCCTCGAGCCATAACTTCAAAAATACATGGAGTTAGGAGGAAAACTTTACCTTTCTGGAAAGCTGAGAAAAATCTCTATCCAATGGTGCCATTTCCAGAAGGTCTTGAGTGCCTGAAAAGCAAAAAATTATGACTGAGGCACAAGAGAGGGAAGAATGAAGGGAGTTAGCCACAAAATGTGCAAGGGGAACATTTTGGATAACAATTTTGGTGACTCAGAGGGGTCATCTGCCTGCTGGATGAGGTTACCAGTTGCCTGAAATAATCCATTGGGCATGGAGTCATTAAATTCTCTACTTGGTACCCCAACTGATTAGAACACTGCAAGGAGGAAGATGGAAGGTAGAACACCATCTGATGGGGCAAGGCCTGCAAAACACATTTCTTGGAACAGCAAGCTTGTGCCAAAGCACTTAGGGAAAGAAAAGCTAATCTACAACAAAACAATGTGCATAAGCACTTGGAGGAATGAAAACCTAAGCTAATATGTACAAGGTGGAGAGTTTCCTTCAGTAGCAATGCTTCAGATGGATTCCATTGACTGGAATCTACAATTCTTCACCATCTAATGAAGACAATTGGAAGGCATTGTTGTCCTTACACTTTGTGACCATGTATGGGCCACTCCAAATGGCATCAAATTTTGAATGCCTCCTGGTTTTAGTCTTTTGCATCCATTTTAACACTAGATCTCCAACTTTGGAAAGATCTATCCTTGGCCTTCCTATCAAAGGTATTCTTGATCAGAGCTTGATCCTTCTCCATTGTTTGGGATGCTTGATTTCTGATTTCTTGGAGCTCCATCAATTCTGCATATCTAACCTCCATGGGTCCAAACTCCAACAAATCCAATTGTTTCATGAGTTCCAATGTTGGCAACTCAAGTGACATGGGAAAAATTTCCTCTCTTCCATAAACAAGCTTGAATGGAGAATTACTTGTAGATCTCTTGGGAGTTATTCTATCAGCCCATAAGGCTGATTTCAATTTGGTATGCCAAGACCTCTGATTTTCATCAAGAGTCCTCCTAATGATCCTTAACAAGTTCTTGTTTGTAGATTCAACTTGGCCATTACCCTGAGGGTAATAATTTGATGAAGTGCTTAGGTAGATCCCATTCTTGACAACCCATTCAGTTACCTTGGACCCAATGAATGCCAATGCATTATCTAATATTATTGTAGCAGGTATGCCAAATCTGGTTGCTATTCCCTCATAGAAGTCCAGGATGCTAGATTCATTTGCTTCCTTGAGTGCTACTGCTTCAGTCCACTTGGTGAAGTAATTTGTTGCTGTTAGAATCCATTTGTGCCCTTGGCTTGAATTTGGATTAATGACTCCAATGAAGTCCAAACCCCATTGCATGAATGGCTGGTCAACTGAAATTGGATGCAATGGAAGGGCAGCTAGCCTCTCCTTACCCGTGAAGAATGCACAATTCTTGCACCTCTTGATCCACGCATAACACTCACTAAAAATCTTGGGCCACTAATAGCCATCCCTCATAATATTCAAAGCTATCACTCTCGGTGCAAAATGACCACCAGCTGATCCACCATGGAACTCTTCCAACACCTTGTGAATCTGATTTGTACCAATGCATCTCAACAGCACTCCATTCACATCCCTTTTGAACAAAACACCATCAACAAGGGCATATGGGACAACCTGCAATTTGAAGTGTCTCCTTTTGGTCTTGTTCATCTCTAGAGGGCATAGACCTATGCTTAGGAAGTGCATTATGTCTTGGGTCCAACAAGGAGTGAGGACACCATCATTTTCCTTTTGAGTGCTTCCTTGCTCATGGTTGTCTTGCAATGCCAAAACAACCTCCTTCTCATTGCATGCTTCCTTTTGTTTGTTCAAAATCAGCTGCTCACACAATCCTTTTCCTCTGACCAACTTGGTGACTTTGATCTCAATGTCATACTCCATGACACGAGTAATCCAACCTGCTCTCTTTTCATTTAGGTCTTTGTTGAGGAGGAAGTCTTTAACTCCCACATGAGAAACCAGCAATTGAACCTTGTTGTTTGAAACTAGATGCTTGAATTTCTTCAAGCTCCTGATTACTGCAAGAACATGCTTCTCAATGAAGGAATATCTCACCTCATAGTCCTCCAGGCTTTGGCTGAAGAAAGAAATTGGCTGCTCATCATTGTCTTTGTTCTGCTGTACCAAAATTGTAGAAATAGTATCATCACCCCCAAATGCATAGAGGATGAAATCCTTGGAGAAATCCGGGTTAATGAGAGTTGGGGCTTGAGAGATGGCTTCTTTGATTGCTTCAAAACTTTCCTTGCCTTTTGCTATCCATTTGAAAGCTATGCTTTTCTTTAACATCTTGGTGATAGGCTTGACTAGGGCTGCAAAATTTGGGACAAACCTCCGAACAAAATTTATCCTCCCCAAGAAACTTTGAAGGGCCTTCTTGTGGCTTGGCAATGGTAGTGCTCTTATGGCTTCAACTCTTTCTGGATCAATTGCTAATCCTTATTTGGAGATAATGTGGCCAAGGAGCTTTCCTTCATGGGCTAGAAAAATACACTTTTTAGGATTCAAGGATACTCCAAATCTTCTACACCTTTGGAACACTTGTCTCAAATGAAAGAGATGGTCTGCTACATTTTTTGAAAAAATAGTGATATCATCAAGATATATCAGCACCATGTTGTTAATCAAATCCTTGAACGCCATGTCCATTGCCCTTTGGAAAGTAGCTCCAGTGTTGGACAACCCAAATGGCATTTTCCTATATGCATAAGTTCCCCATTTGGTTGTAAAGGTTGTCTTGAACTGATCCTCTTCTTTCACCATAATCTGATTATACCCCGAATAGCCATCAAGTAATGAAAACCTTTCAGATCCAGCAACAACTTGCAAGATCTGCTCCATGGAAGGAAGTGGGTAATGATCCTTGAGAGATGCTCTATTCAAATCTCTGAAGTCAACACATAATCTGATTTCCCCACTCTTCTTTCTAACTGGAACCAAGTTGGCCACCCAACTAGAATGCTTGATAGGGAATATGATTCTTGACTCTATCAACTTATTCAATTCTTTTCTCATGAGAGGCTCCATGTGTGGATTGACTGGCCTTTGTTTTTGCCTGATGGGTTTAGTACTTGGATCCAATTCAATGGTGTGTTGAGCTAACTCGGGATTGAAACCTTTCAAATCTTCATAGCTCCAAGCAAACACATCAGGGAATTCTTGACAAAGCTGTATGAACTCATACCTTTCTTGCTCAGTTGTCACTTTACCAACTTGGAGTGATTTTCCTTCTTCCACCAAGATGGACACTGAATCTTCTCCCTTGACTTGGATGTTTGCTTTCTCCTTCCTAAACTGATCATTAGGATTGAAAATGGACTCCAAAGTAATAAGTCCCTTTGGTAGTTTGTTGGTTCTTAGCTGTACCACTTGGTCACCATACTGCTCCAACTTTTCCTGATTTTTAGCTGAGAACTCAGCCTCTTCTTGTAAGAAACGGATGATTTGTTGATCACTTTCAAACACTTGCCAATTCACATTGTTGTCTGGCACTGAAGGCCTTACAATCACATGGATGTTTGGCTATACCTTGTATTTTTGGATGCTTTCAACAACATCAAAGGCTGCTCCAACTGCTGCAAGCCTGTCAACAGCTTGGTTCTCTTTTCTAGGAATGGATTTGATGCCAAAGCCCTCAAAATCTTCAATGAGGTCCCACACCCTATTTTTGTAGCACTTGAGTAGATCATTCTTGGCAGCATGCTGCCCCTTAACTTGGTTGACAATCAACTCACTGTCACCAAAGAATTGTAAATTTTTTATCCTTCTTTTGATTGACCAATGCAATCCTTGTATCAAGGCTTCATATTCAGCAGTGTTATTAGAGCATGCAAACTAAAATCTAAAAGCTGAATAATACTTAACTCCTTGAGGTGAAATAAGCATAGTTCCCCCTCCTGCACCTTGTTTACTCCTTGATCCATCAAAAAACAACTGCCATACCTCATTGTCATCCTTGTGGTTTGGCTTGGTGATGCTAGGAATAGGCTGATTTTCTTCATGCATGCAATAGACTCCTAGCTCGATTTTTCTATTTCTTGATAAGGATCAAAAGCATGCACCTTGCTTTCCCATTCATCAAGATTCAAATCTGGGATACTTCCAACCTTGGTGTCAGCTTCATCAGTGCTTGGATAATCTTCTTGATCAAACGCTAAACAATTGGTATTGATTTGACTTGGAGTGTGAGGCTCAATGTGAAAGTTTGCAATAGGTTCAGATCTGATTGTGGCCTTGGTTCCATATCTTGTTCTGAACAACATGTGTGACCAATCAGTAGATAAGTACCCTCCAATCTTGGCTGTGAAATCCCTTGATAGGCATAGGGAAAAGAGTGGTGGAAGGTCTATTACCGAGACATCTTACAAAATAACAACATTGGGGCATGCATGCAAAGTAAGACTCAAGTTTTTGATCACTCCAACTGTTGTTACTATTGTCCCATCCAATTGCACTACCCCTTTGGATATGAATTCATATTGAAGCCCCAACTGATCAGCTATTTTCTTGGGCATTACTGAACTACTTGCCCTAGAATCAATCATGTAATTGTGTACTAATTGGTTTCCAATGATCAATGAAACATAGAATGGAGGGGGCTTCAACATTTTACCTTGCTATCCTCCATGATTCCCCTCAGGCTGGGAAACATTTGTGAGTACCTTCTCTTGCATTTGGATTTGCTGATTTGAAGTTGACCAGTCCTTCATGGTAGCTTGTAGCAAATCTCTCTGGCCTGGGATGGATAGTGATTCCCACATTGATATGTTCACATTTGTCTTCTTTATCTGATCAATGATGTTGAATGGAGATGAAGCATCTCTCTGTTATCCTTTGGCCTGCACATTCATTCCTTGCATATGGGCAGCAACAACTGGCATTTGAGTTGGCCTAGGAGCTGTTTTAGGCAGCCCTTGCATGTTTGGAACTGCATTTTGTTTGCCAATAATTTTTGGAGTAGTAGAAGGTTGTGGATTACTTGGAGCCAATGGTTGTTCTTCACCCAAATTTCTCCTTTTTGACCTTGTGTTGGCTGCAAAAATTTGGGAGATTGTTTGGTTCATGCCACAAAAATCTTCTGCCTACTAGTTTACAAGTGTGGTATCATTTGGAGCTGATTGTTGTTGGAATGTTTCTTGTTGTTGGTTATTTCCTTGACTCCCTTCACCCTCCACACTAGTAGTTATCACCATTAATGCTTGATTTAAGGCACCGTTGAAACACATAGATTGGTTGTGAGGTTCATTACATGGGAAACACCAATCATCCTCTTGATCTATGTTGTTTTCCACTGACACTATTGCTTTGGAGGCAGATGTAGCATTGGGATTATAGGGCTGAAATGGTCTATTGGTAGGAGGTCTTGCTTGATTTTGATTTGCAACTAGATTGGGTGGTCTTTGAGGCTAGTATGGCTACCTGTTAGGCTGAGCTTGAGGCTAGAAAGAAGGTCTAAAACCTTGGGCTTGCTGCCTCTTGAGTGTAACCATCTCATTGCCTAAATTTTACAATTGCTTCATGACTTCTTGAAGTTCATTTGAGGCACTAGAAGATGAAGTAGAAGCTTCACTTGAATTCTGATTTCTAGGAGTGGGAATAGGAGCTAAAATAGGCACTTGACTAGTACTTGGGCTCTCTAAACTTGGATACAATGGCATTGGAGGCCTAGGAGCTAGCTTTCCAGCTTGAATCAAACAATTTTCAGCTCTAATGGCAATGCTATAAGCAACAGGGATAGTTGTGCCCCCATGGATTGAATTAACATAGAAATATTAGAATTTAGAGCTTTAAGGTAATATAGAAAAGAACCTTCTATTGTTGGCCTTACTACCACTGGAATTCTCTCCCAAGTCATTTGAAACCTGAAGTTGAAGTCAGTCAGCTACTCATTGGGAGCTCTCTTGATGGTTGTCAACTGTTCCAAAAGGGACAAGTTATCTCCCTTTTCTCCAAACTACTCATGGAGGGCTATACATAGCTGGTTCCAATTTTGGATAGAACCTGAGGCAAGACTCCTGAACCATTGCAAAGCTTTCCCTTTGAATGAAGATGCCAGCAGTTTGACAACAACTTGCATCTCATTAATCTCATGGATTACACAAATATTAGCAATATCCTTAACATGATCACCAGGAGTGATCTGATTCTCTCAAGTAAAGTATGGAATGTTCTTCAATGATGCAACTGGGATTGGATTTTGTGCATTGAGAGCAAGTGGGCTGGGCTGCTGAGGTGAAATTAACATAGGGGTTGTGTTGTGCCATTCTAATGGCCTTAGAACCCTTGTTGATTGAATGAAAGGCCTACCAAGTAGAGGAGTTGGTAGAGTTCTGTTTGGTTGAGATGGAGACCTTTGAATTATCCTCCCTCTTTGCCTTCTTCTTTGAGATAATTGCAGATACTAAAACAAAACCTCTTCTTCTCCAACTCTTCTTGACCTTGTGGTGATTCTTCTCATGAGTTTTTAGGTCTGCTCTACTAAAACCAGCTGATTCTTCTTCCTTGGAGTCACCAGATGTGCAATTTAGGGATCTTTTAAGTAAGAAACTTGCAACAAATGCACATAAATTTTTTACATGAAGATGAAGACCTCTAAGGTCCCACCGAGCGTGCCAAAAACTATTAGTGCAATCAGCAGCACCCCTGGATGTTGATCAAATTTCTAGCTTGACATTTTGG
This sequence comes from Taxus wallichiana var. yunnanensis, assembly GCA_018340775.1. Classification (NCBI taxonomy): domain Eukaryota; kingdom Viridiplantae; phylum Streptophyta; class Pinopsida; order Cupressales; family Taxaceae; genus Taxus; species Taxus wallichiana. The sequence goes on along the minus strand of CM031239.1, from coordinate 958,231,927 downwards.
ACATCCAATGTGATTGCACAACATTGAATCTTTTCCCCAAGTGTAGGACTTGTAAAAATGAAAATAATCTCCATATTAGAGGTGGTTCCTCAACTCCTCTAATCAGGTGTATTACTTGCAAGTTGCGAGTTTTAAACTCAAAATCCTACTCTAAATTCCAAAGGGGACAAAGATAGTGAATGCAAAGAATGCAAAAACTGAAACTAATACTAATAAGGTGATGCACCAAAGGAGTGGTGAGCATTTTTTCTTCTGCAGATTGACACAGATCATAGAAATGCAACAAAACATCATGCAAAAATTAATAAAATGTAATAAAAGGTCAGAAATGAAGCAAACAACACAAACAAAGGATTGAAACTCATTCACAGAGCTTGCATTGTCATTTCCAATATCAAAAATACATGCATTACAACATCTGAGAGGAAAAAAAACATGTTACAATCTTGGAAGAGGTCTAATATTCCACAAAATCACTTTTCAAGGTGAAGAAGGAGCTGTAAAACATAAAAAATGTCCAACCCTTCAAAAATGAGCCAAATCTGGCTTTTACAATGTAAAAAATGAGCCCAAGAGAGAGAAACATGGGAAAATGTGAGAGGACTTTCAACCACCAAAAATTCATAATAAATAGCATAGGTATCCATACAGTTTCCTCCTGACATTTTTTTCCATGCTGGGAGAGAATGTGAGCCATGCTGCATTAAAAATGGTGGTTGAAACGTCATTTTTGTTCATTACCACATGCCAAAGGCGTTTTTCAATTTTCTCTCTCAAAATCCATCAAAATAAAAAATTGATCCCCAGAATCTTGTAGATAATTTCACCAGATTTCCGTTGATATAAAGAACGTGAAAAACCGAGCTCTGGATCGAAAGTTATGGTCGTTTGAAAATTTAGGGCAAAACAGGGCCAAAACGGGTTGGTGGGCCAAAAATTTGAAATTTTCCCACTTTTTGCATTTGGGAAATTTTTCCCAAAAATATCCACGCTCTACCACTCCTGGTGCCATGTGGCACATTCTGATTGGATGTGGGCCTTTTGTGCTTCATTTTCCACCATTTTGGCCATTGGAAAATTTTCCAAAATTCTCATGGGTCGATGACCTGAGGACACGTGGCATGATATGATTCACCACGGGCATCTTCTCTTAAATTTTCTATCACTGTTGACCATTTTCCTAAGTTGGACACATGGCGAGCTCCCATTGGATGTGGGCCTTTGGGGAAAACATTTCTCTTTTGCTCTAACCTTTGGGAAAAATTCCCAATCTCTCCCCACGTTCCGAAGCTCCGACCCCCTGGGGACATGTGGCCTGTCCTCATTAGCTGTGGGTCTTGGGGGAAAAAAATTAACTTTGTGCCCTCACCGATCACTTTTTCCAAATTTCCAATCTTTCCTCCGCCCTCTGCCACTCCCTTGGCCTAAGGACACATGGCATAACGTGATTGGGCGTAGGCCTTTCCTGGAGATTTTTCCATGGCGCCAACACTTAGTCAATTTTTCTATTTTTACTCCACCCTCTACCACTCCTTTCCTCTAGAGACATGTGGCACAATGTGATTGGATGCGGGCCTGGCGTTGAAAATTTGTTTTTATCAACCCTTAGGAATTTTTCCTAATTTCTTCCCCTTGACACGTGGCAGCATCCAATTCGTCGGCGGGCCTTCGGGGTGAAAAATTCCTTTTGAAATTTTTCCAAACACTTGGTAAAAATTCCAAGTTTACCTCCGCCTTCCGCCACTCCTGAGGACACGTGGCCTCATCTTATTGGCTTGGGCCTTTCAGGGGAAAATTTCCCACAAAATCTCTCGCTGAGCCATAACTTCAAAAATACATGGAGTTAGGAGGAAAACTTTACCTTTCTAGAAAGCTGAGAAAAAGCTCTATCCAATGGTGCCATTTCCAAAAGGTCTTGAGTGCCTGAAAAGTAAAAAAATTATGACTGAGGCACAAGAGAGGGAAGAATGAAGGGAGTTAGCCACAAAATGTGCAAGGGGAACATTTTGGATAACATGTACAAGCATACTACATTGATGACAAGAAAAAGAAAGGAGAAATAGAGCCAAAGGGAGACCAGTCAACATAACAGTAGGAAAAAGAACAAAGGAAGACAAGTAACAAAGGTAAATGGAAAGGTAAACATACCACTATTGCTTTGCATACTTGTAAAGATCCAAAGAATTTCTGTAAGAATTGTGATGTAAATGGACATACTGATGCCATATGTTGGAAGTTACATCTGGAATTGCACCCAAAGCACCGAACCAAGGCTTCCATGAAATGCATAGCCATTGTGAAGACAGAAAGAGAGGTGGATATTGAGGATGATTCATATGTAGATGAGAGGCTAGGATGCATGGCCACTAACATGTATAGGGTATAAGAAGAAGAAGAGATGAGTAAGATATTTCAAATCAAAATCAAAATCAAGAAGACTAAGGTAAACACTTTAGTGGATTCTGGTTCTCACTCAAATTTGATTTCGATGCATTTGTAGAGAAACTTGATCTATAAACTTACACGTATCCACATCCATATCGATTGGGATGGGTGAAGAAGGGTGTATAAATACAAGTTACAAGGAAGTGTAAGTTTTAGTTTGGGATAAATACCCAATACATAGATGTATTAGAGGCTGATATTATTCCACTTGATACATTTGAAGTTGTCTTCGAATTTCTTACTTGTATGCCAAGGATGTTGTGTTCACAAGAGGGAGAACCAGTCTGAGATGGGTCAAGGACGGATTTAGTTTTACCATCCGGGCATACCAGAGCAAATCAAAGAAGGCTATGGTAAATACCATCCAAACACCAAGACTTATTTAGGAAAATCATCAGTTTAGTTTACTTTCATTGGAAGAAAATAAAAATGGATGTGAGAGCATGAATATTTCGACCAAAGGATGGAGAATTTAGACAACACTTGTCAATTTTTTACAGAAGAAGCCACCACAGGAACTACTCATTCAAGGAGAAAAAAGTTTCATGTATGCGGTCACCATATCTACTTGACGGATTCACTAGACCTAACCATGGGGTAGTAAGAAGAAGAGGAGATACAAGGAACAGTGGTGACTATAGTAGCAATGTACTTGGAGAGGATTTAGCCAATCCATCTCAAGAGACAAAGACAGAAAGGACTAAACCACTACAATATGGGACCTTCACCATACTTGAGTAGGTTGGAGAAGAAACCTTTAAGCCATACTTCATGCAGATGCACATGATAGCAAGTTGTAAGAGCTCGCATCCACTAACACCATCTATGCATGAAAAAGAAGGAAAGATACAAAAGTTACCTTCCAAAGAGGATTGTACTCAAGGAAAATCGGAGGAGGATGTAGCACTGGAGCAACAAACCAGAGATCCACAGGAGTCTTGGCAGGTTGGATGAGAGAAGACACCAAGGTAGACCTAGTGGTACTTAAATGAGCATGAGAGGGAGTTGATTCCTCTACCACTCCCCCACTAATATTTTGTGGGACCAAAAGCCTCCTAAGTAGGGGAGGTATGATCCATAGGGATCCATAAAAATACACCACTTCATCAGTTCCATCAGCACCAAGAAGGAGAAATAAGAAAAGTGAATAAAATGAGGTAAACAAGGTTTTGGAAGGAACCACAATGACTCTATGCGAGTGGCGGTTTCAAAACTACCACCCTGCAAGGGTGGCAGTCCTAAAACCACCACGCGCAGCCGGGGGTGGTGGTCCTAAACCGCCATCTACTTAGAGTGGTGAACATGACACTTTCGAACAAAAAAGAAGAATGGAACACAAATGGTTGTGAATTTGATGCGCTTAGCCGTGTCTCTTCCCCTTTTATGCCCTTTCACATCCACCATTGCACAAGAGGACATGAGAAGGCCTATAAATGCATGAAAGGATCAAGAGAATGATCATTCAAAGATCCAAATGAGATCAAGAAGTAGAGTTTAATGAGATCGGTGAGCAAGATATTCAATGTTGAATGGAATTGTAGGAGCAAGGTGTAGAAACAAAGCAAAAAAGTAATTGGAGAGAATGTTTACATTGGTTCTTCTCTTCATACTTATTGTAATCTATAATTCTCTATATTAGACCAATAAAAGTGGGAAGAAAGAGAAGTTTCCCTTCCGATTAGTTTTCCTCCATTGGAGGTTTCGAAGAAAAAATGGTTGGTGTTAAAGTTTTGAATTATTTCCTTCTCTACAATTTCCTTTCTATAGCACTAGATAATCGATCACGAAGCTCGATTTTACAATAAAAATTTGTCATGTTCCTAAGTTGAAAGTAGAACAACATAATTGTGTGATTCGTAGAGTTCCAAAGTAAAAGTTTACTGGATTAGCTAAGGAACACACAAAATGGGATGGCTAGCCAAAACAAGTGTTAGTTTGCAAGCACATGCATGTAGTTAGTGTTAAAATTTAAATAGTGTATAAAAGAAAATACCAAGCACAGTAGTGTAAACATGCAAGAAGACAAAATAGACCACACAAAGTGGGTTTCAAACATTGGACATCACAAACAATGTCACAAGACACACAAGGGCATCATGGCAGCAAATAAAATTCAAGTGTGCAAATAAGTAAAGGAAAATCCCACAAACAATAGAAAATAATGTAGAGAATTTGGAATATAGAAGTAGTCATGGGAACATGTAGTCCTGCAAAAATGTGTTTCACATGAGACAACCATTAGCATGTTAGGATGATAACCAATATGTCAAAAACTTGCATGGGAAAGTAGTAAAAGATGATAAGTACAAAATGAAACAATAACACCTGTCTAAGTAAAATGTGGATACCCCTAATGACCAAAGTGTAGTAAGGGTAGAAGGCAAGCATCCATACCGCGTGGGAAATTTCATGTATCTATGATCACACTAAAAAAAGGTGTGAACGTGCAGTGTGTATGATAATAACATAAGAAAACAAGGTAACATGTGTAATAGAATGAGCATGCAAAACATTAGTAAGTAAAATTAAATTCTACCAAGACAATGCAGTATGTTGTGAATGGATGGAATAGAGTGAAAAATGGAATGATAGGAGCAACGTGCCCCCCAAGTGTATGGAAGTGTATGCGGTAAGGTTCATTTTTGTGGCAATCAAGAATGAACCATAAATGAGAGTTCATCATCAAAAATGGTCGATATGTCTAGCGCCTTTGTGAGGATGAGTGTGTAGGTGTAGTGGTGATGAAATACAACATGGGGAGATGACGTGTGTGGACCCTATAGCATATATCATTATAGAATGAGTGGATGAGGATGAGATGTATGGAAATATGTGCATGGACCCCATAGCCTAGCGTATACCACGACTTGCTGATTGGGTGAGTGATGATTTAGCCCTAAGCGTATATCACTATATGATGAAAGAAGAAGGTGATGATTTAGCCTATAGTGTATTTCACTAAAAGATGAGTGATGAGGGTGTATGATAATAGAAGGTGGTGATTTAGATGAAAGCATATACCACTAGGTGATGAGTAAGGCGAGGGTAGTAATTTATCCTAAAGCATATACCACTAAGTGATGAGTATGATAAATGATGGGATAATAGAATGATGTATAATAGGATAATAGAATAGGTGATGATTAAAAATAAGGGGATAATGTAGAATGGATGAAGGGAGTGGTGATTTAACCTAAGGTGTATACCACTATGTGATGAGTAGGATGAATGATCATGTAAGAGAATGATGTAGGTTTGATGGAAGGAGAATTGATTTAACCTAAGGTCTATACCAATACGTGGTGATAGGTGTAGGTGATGATATAGCCTAGAGTGTTGGTCACTAGTCTGAGGAATGTGGTATGATGACATGTCGCATATAGGGAAGGTTTATTTGATTGGTAAACCCTCGAAGTCAAGTATGAACCGAGGAACTAGAGTGTCTCATAAGCCGGTGAGTGGAGCATGTGGAAGATAACGTAGTATAAATGACCAAGGTAGGTGAATGCGTAGTGTAGGCAATGCAATGTAGAATGTATAGGGGGTATGGAATGTAAGGTAATAAATGTGTAGATAGAAATATAATATGTAATGATAAGAGAGAAAACTAGACCCAAGTATAAGGAAATCTAGTGTAGCGGGTAGAATATGGAAGATGTATGAAATGTAATAGTAATAATGTATAGAAATGGAATAATGAGATGACAAATAGAACTAGACTCCTAGGTAATGGAAGCTAGTGTAGCATGTAGAATAGATAAGATGTGGGAATGCAATGTAGAGATGTAAGATGTATATGTAGTGAGTAGAAGATGTGGTGATGATGTAGGAAACTAGACCCCTATATAATGAGACCTAGCATAAATAGTAGATGTATGTGCAAAATGTAAAACTAGAGTCATATAAAATGACAACTAGTGTAGTATGTATAGGATGAATGATGTAGAAATGCCTAATGGATGAGGGATGGATAAGATAATGTAAGAGGTAGACAACGTATGATGAGGAAGAATGTGTGGTATATGTGAGAGAAGGGAAACATGTAGAACCTAGATTCCAGTGTGTGGGGTTTAGTGTAATGGGGATTAGATGTGATCCGAAGCACTAGGGTGTGTTATCGAGTAAGGGGTGTGATTAGATGTGATGGGATAGGTGGGAATGTGATACTGATCAGTGAGAGAGATGGAATGTAGGAACCAAAAGGGTACTAGTATATGAAGTGAGGGTGAAGAGTATGTCATGTGATATGCCCCCCAACAATAGTGTAAGAAGAGGTTATGTGAACTCATAAATTAGATCGTCATTCTCTAGGTCAAACTCTAATGGATTAAAATTGGTAACTTGACAGGTGATGCTAGAAGGTTGATCACGTAATGAGCCAGTGAGAGACAAATGGTACATGCCCATAGCATATTCTTTGTCACAATAAATGAAGGATATGGACAAATGTGTGCATACCATCAAGTGAGGTTGGGGGAATGGCCAAGAAAGGAAAAAAATGTCAATGTGGTGAGGGTCTAATTTATCACCGATGTAAGTAAGCTAGAAGTCCCCTAATGTGATTGGCATAGAACAAGAGATGCGTAGTAGATAAACAAGACGATTAAAGACACACAAACCATAAGCAACGGTGATGGTAACAAAACTATAATAGAGATGAGAGGCATGAGTAGAAGGTTGAAGGTCATCATAGGTAAATCCAAGGTGAGCTAGACCAATAGGAGAACAGATGGTTTCATCACATGTGGGGTTGAGGGGAACATGATCCTAGAATGAGTCATGGATAAGGAGGGTACATGTGAAGGGTGGGTGTGGGGTTGAATCTTGGTGGAGATGGGATGATAATGTTCATGGAGGAAGGGAGTGGCTGGTATGGAACTACGGTGGTGGGAATGGGTGATGGAGAGGGAATTGCATCTACTAAACATATAGCTCCCTCAGTGGTGGTAAATGTGGTTGATCATCCAAGGGTTGAGGTTCATTGGTAGTATCGATGCAAGGGATAGGAATACTAGTATGAGGGTCATAGACGTAATATTGGAAGAAAGCTTGATCATAGAAAAAATATACTCGACATGCTCATGTAATAATTTGACGCAACAGTGGATGGTGGAAGCAACAAATTTCTCGGTGTGAAGCCATGGTCTACCTAACAAGCAATTGTATGAGACAAGGAAATAAATGATGAAGAAAATGGTAGGTAGGATCTTAGGATGGAAATTTAAAGGCAAGGTAACGTGGCCTAGACATGGACAAATAGAACCATCATAAGCATGAAGTAAAATGGAAGAAGGGATAATGTCACAATCAGACAAACCTAAGGCTTGGATAAAGGAAATAGGACACAAATTAAGATTAGAGCCATTGTCGATAAGGGTACACTTATAGTGAGACATGATGTAAGTGGTGGGTCATTGTTAAAGGGGTGAATGTTAGCGTGAGGATTGGCTTGGAATGCTATTTGTTGAGAAAAGGCCTCGATAAATGTATCATATAGGGAATCGAGATGCATGTCAACAGAAACATCAGTAGTATCAAAGAGGGTTTGAACACGATGTAGCAAATTAGGGTGTGTAAACAGTATTCAAAGTGATGGAGATATTCATGGTGGTAGAAAAAGGTGTCGGGTTCACCAAAATGATTAACTAAAATAGGAAAACTTGGGGAAGTATATCCAATAGTTAATCTAAATAGGAGGACATAAAACACTATGTAAATGTAATAAATGATCTAAAGACAATAAATAATGATATAAGTAAATTAATCTAAATTTAATAAAACCCTAAACGGAAAGAGAAAATTAAAGGATGACTTAGCTGGTTAAAGAAATTTGTCACAGGTTTGAAACTGAAATTGAATAGGTGCCTGGGAGGGTATCTGGGGCACCCCAGGGGCCTGGTCTAGATTTTGGACACTATGAACTATGTAGAATCGAGAAACTAGGTTACTGCAGTAGTGTCGCAACTAGGTCTAAAAATTTATGTGTCTTTTGTACTAGATTCATTGGAAGAATTGTATAATGCCCTTCACAAGAGGAGGAAAAATGGGTCGGACCGACCTCATCCACCAAACCAAAGTGGAATTATCACTTGATTTTGCACTACATTTCAAACCCTGATGTAGTTCTAGCGAGTGTGTGTGAATGGTGCCCTAGGTGCTCTCATGCTAGTCACACTTTGTGTACTAGTGAGCTATGACAGCTATAGAAGATGTAGAATAGAATGTAACATTAGAATAGATAGAATACCTCCCTCTTATGAAATGGATATGATGCAAATTTTTCTACCTATAATGTATGGAACTATGTAGATGAAGATGGTGCAATGGATGTAACCCTAGATGGAGTGATAGTAGTGATAGAATGAAAAGACCTAGGACCTTCAATATGGTTTTATAAGATTTATATTTATAGGTCTCTCAAGTATACTTTTGCAATTAATCCCGAAATGCCAACTAAGAAAAAGATAAAGGAGACCAACAGCTAGAAGTGACCCAAAAATGAGTGAAGGTGGCTAATCATAGATCAAGACACCTAATGTGGGACCATGGCACCTTGGGCACCCTTGTATAGGCTAGGGCACCCAAAATTAGGGCTGGAATTTGGGGAATTTATGGAATGGGTAGATAGGTAACAGAAAATATGCGGGAAGACAAGATAAATTGAAAACAAAGATGGAAAAGGGGGGATTAATTAGTACTTTGTACACTTGAGAACCTTCTAAATAGTAGTATAAGACTAGGCTAAATATGTCTAAAATGCATGATTTTATGTCTACGAAAGAGAGTAATTTGAGAGTTGGTACGTTTTGATGTGTGGTGGTGGCTCGGCTCTGTATCATCTCTTGGGGTTCAAGTTATTATGTTACTTTTATTGATGATGCAACAAGGAAATTTTGAGTATATTGTATTAGAAACAAATCTAATGTATTTTACACTTTTATTAAATATAAATCCTTTGTAGAGAATGAAACAGGTCTTAAGCTAAAATTTCTCGAGTCGATAATGGAGGGAGTATTACAATAATGAATTTAATGATTATTATTCTAATAATGGAATCCGAAGGAAAAATATGGTTCCAAGAGCTCTGAAATAGAATGGGGTGTTAGAAAGGATGAACAAAACAATAATGGAATGTGTTAGGAGCTTGAGGTTACATGCATGACTACCTCTTTCTTTTGGGAGGAAGTAGTGAGCATAGTTGTGTACTAGATAAATAGAGGACCCTCAAGTTCCTTAGATGGAGGCATACCTGAGGAGGCCATGTATGGTAATAAATTTGATTACTCATTTCTTAGAGTCTTTGGATGTGAGGTATTTGTTCATATTGACAAGGATGATAGGACCAAGATAGAGGCTAAATCAGAAAAATGAACTTTCATTGGTTATGGTGGTGATGACTTTGGATATAAATGTTGGAGTATTAAGGATAATAAAATCATTTGATATAGGGATGTGGTCTTTAATGAGAAAGTTATGTATATGCAATAGTTGTAGGAAAACAAGGAAGAATCCAAGAAATAATATGTAGTGATAGATGATCTTTTGGATGGGAAAGTGACACATGAATTAGTTCAAGAACCCCAAACACCAGTATTGAGGAGGTCTTCTAGGGTAAGAAGAGAACTTGAACATTTTTCTCCTTCTCTTTATTATTTATTAATCACTGACAGTGAAGATCCATAGAGATTTGATGAAGTAATGTAGGTAGATATCAGGAAGAAGTGGGAGCAAGCCATGGATGAGGAGCATCGAGCTCTCATGGAGAACCAAACTTTGGATTTGGTGAAGCAACCCGAAGGTAAAAGAGTATTGTAGAACAAGTGGGTGTATAGAGTTAAAGAGGAATAAGGATACAAGAAAATATACAAGGCCTAGTTGGTGGTCAAGGGGTTTGCACATAAAAAAGGTATAGATTTTGATGAGATTTTTCTCCTATAGTAAAAATGACTTCTATTAGAATTATTCTTGGAATAGTGGTAGGAAAAGAATTATACTTAGATTAGTTTGATGTAAAGACTACATTTCTCCATGGTGATTTGGAGGAGGATCTATATATGCAGCAACCATATGGCTATGAGGTCAAAGGTAAAGAGGAGATGGTGTGCAAACCGAAGAAGAGCTTGTATGCCCTGAAACAAGCTCCACGTTAATGGTATAATAAATTTGATAGTTTCATGATGGAGCAAGGTTATATTAGATTTCATTTTGACCATTGCATGTATATAAAGAAATTTGAAGATGACACTTATATTATCTTGTGCTTGATGTGGATGACATGTTTGTTATAGGAAAAAACATGTAAAAAATACAAGTATTCAATAAGTAGCTAAGTGAATCCTTTGTTATGAAGGATTTGGCGGCAGCCAAACAAATCATTGGTATGAGGATATCTCGAGATAGGAAGGAATGGAAGCTGACTTTATCTTAGGAATATTATATTAAGGTGTTGGAGAGATTTAATATGCGGGATGCTAAACCGGTTGGGACTCCTTTGGTAGGTCATTTCAAGGTATCAAAGGATATGTGTCCCAAGACATAGTAGGAGAGAAACTAGATGTCCAAGGTGCCTTACTCTTCAGTAGTTGGTAGTTTGATGTATTCCATAGTGTGAAAAATACCTGATATTGCACATGAAGTGAGAGTAGTGAGTAGATTTATGATTCATCTAGATAAAGATCGGCGAGAGGCAGAAACTAGATCCTTCACTACTTGAGAGGGACCATAGGAATTGGTTTTTGCTATAATAGATTGGACACCACTTTCCGTGGTTATGTAAATCTGGATATGGCCAAAGATGTAGAAAGTTGGAGGAGAACATTAGGTTATTTTTATGTCAATATCACATTACCCCTAATTGTTTGCAATTTGAAGGATTGAGACCATCAGTATGATTACATAACATGGATCTTTTTCCAAAGTGTGGGACTTTGCAATAGGGAAATCTCTCCAAATGAAGGCCAGTTCCTATTCCTATATTATGATGCAAACATCCAAATTATAGAGTATATATACTAAAATCTACTCTAACTTTCCAAGGAGACAAGGTTAAGGATTGCAAGAAATTAAACCTAAACGAACAAAGGTGATGCACCAAAAGGAATGATAAACACCTTCTTTTCATAGAGATGGAAACCATCATTAGATTAAGAAGGATGAAAATACACCATAGATCAATCCACTGATGAGAATCCACTAATAATTAAACACAAAACATTAAATATGTAATACAATAACCATGCATAATAACTACGATTGTAATGAGAGATCGGAAGAAATCAATGAACATAAGAGAGTGTTGAAATTCATCCATAGACTTATATTATTGCTCCATAGATTTGATACAATGCATTATAATGGCTAAGAGGCAAAAATATATTACAACTTGAATGGGATGTTTGAACTCCACAAATTCAGTTACAGACAAGAAAAGAAGGGAGGGTGCAAAGCAAAATTATCCAACATTAGAACAATGACCCTCCTTACAATATATAGGAAGAATGAGAGAAGGGAGAGAGAAGAATCTGAAATCTTGCTTCAACCACCCTAAAATACATTGAATTCACTTGCAACAATGATGGGTTATAGTGAAAAACCCACACTCCATGTACTATGCCTTGTTGGGCAAGAAACGAAGCCCATACCTTCATCATTTGGGTAGGTGAGAAATTTGGAAACACCCCTAAAATGACAGACTATATTTCTTCATTTTAAAATACTTAGTCTCACTTAAATTACAAAAACCATTAGTAGTTTTGTAGAGGACACTAGGATCTTTCCAAATAGTCTAATTTTGTGAGAATCTGAGCTTCTAATCAAAAGTTATGGCCATCTAAAGATGGGGGTGCCATTCTGCAATAAATGCGGGTGGTTGATCTTCTCTTTACAGGACTCCAAAATTTCCTCACAAACTCGAAGTTTGAAATTTTGGACTTTTAGGCATTTTGACTTCATAGGTTGATGTTATTGTTCATTTGGCTTGAGTGAACAAAACCTCTGAAACTCCAAAACCCCAAAGTTTGAAATTTAGACTTTAGGTTTCGACTTTGAGTAGTGATTTGTAGAATAGGGGGTTGAAGGTTACAAATGTTGAAACCCCAGTTTGAAATTTGACTCGGGTTTCGACCTTGGAATTTTTGGGGTTTTAGGATTTCGGGGTTTAGGTTTTCAATACTTTAGGGTTTGGTATTTCAGGGTTCACGATTTCAAAACTTTGGGGTTCGAATATCGGGACTTTGGGGTTCAAGATTTTAGGGTTTATTTATCCGCTTGGGTCCTTGAAACCTCCGAAACTCAAATTTCTGAAGTCTAAATTTCAAACTTCAGTTTCAGACCTTGCATTTTCTTGCACTTCTCCCACCTCCGAAGGCCCCACCTCAAAGTCCGAATTTCAGATTTTGTAGCTTCTTCAATTCCCGAATTACTCTTTAATTTTTTTGGCCTTCTTTAATCTATTCAGCCAATCTCAAAATGCAAGCTCCCATGATTGAATTAATCCCTACATTTTCTATGTGCAAGGTCATGTTTTTCCAATTTTACATGAACAATTATATTTTCTTTGTAGGTGGGACAACATTGAGCTAGATTTCATGACTACATAAGCTTGTGGTTTTGTCAAACACAGAGGTGAGTATGTTTTTTCCATAGAGGCAAGCAAATAGATCATCTAGTTACAATAAGTGCTTGAGGAGTTGGGGCATAAGTAGGAGGAAGGGAAACTACATAGTGATAGTTAGAGTGTTATACACTTAGCTAAGAACTCTACTTTCCACTCTAGATGAAGCATAAATAACTTAGGTACCATTTCATCAAGAAAAATGTGGAGGAAGAGAAGTTGAAGTGGAGAAGATTCATATTAGTCATAATCATACAAACATGATGACTAAGGTGGTCACAAGGGAGAAATCGAAGTCGTGTTCATCTTTGGTTGGTCTTCACGGATGACAGTGAAGGGTTGAGAAGCTTGCTTAGAGGAAAACTAGTCTCCAAGTGGGATATTGTTATGTTGTGGAGCCTATTTTCATATGTGGAAGTGTTGAAGATTGTACACTAAGAGTATTGTACACTTTCCATAGTTGTTTTGCTAGGGTTTGGAGTTGGGTCAAGCCCCGAAGAAGGGTGCTGGGGTGAAAACCCCTGTAGCGGGGTTTGGGGGCTCAACCCACAAGAATTTTTTGCCTAAAAAAATGTGCCCGATATTTTGGGAAACGGGCTCTTCTCATATGGGTGGGATTTTTGACCCATAGTTTTATGGATCAGTTTTGGCCCATGGTATTGTAAAATTGCTTAAGCAACTACCTATTAATGTAGTTTTGTGCATATGGTAGGGTTGATGTAATGTTGTAGATGTGTGTGAATTCAGGTGTGAATTCTATAGAGTTTATTAAGCATAGCTCAAAATAGATCTGGGTATTATATTTAGAGAAGAGGTGGCTTGTAATAAAATCTAAGCAAGTGATTCTTGGTGGATGTATCTCAAATTGAGTGAACCACATTAAATATTGTCTCTTTGTGTTGTGTTCTTTTTATTCTGCACTTTTATTTCATATTAATAATAATTTCAACATATTATTTTTCTACTGTTGCGATTTTGTGAGGGATTGTTCCGTATTTTATCCCTTATTTTCGTAATAATATTTAGTCTTCCCAAGACAAAAATATTATAAAATCTCATTGATTTTTTATGGATAGAATTATAGTTAGGTGATGCCCTAGTTAGGGCCCAAGAGTAAGAAACTTAGGCTACAGGTCATTGTACAATGTTTCAAGAGCTACAAAAAATTGGAGGCACTCCATTTATCCTCCCTCAACTTTCTATGCCTTCACAGAGATCAAAAATCTCTCCCATGGTGACTTTCCTACTCTCATCTCTCAGCCTGGGACAGGGGTTTTAATTGAATTCATGTAAAACAACAATAAACACACAAAACAATAGCTCCATCACCTGCAACACCAACATAACATCTTATTATTCACCTCAAACCTTTATTACATTCCTTGAATCATCTTCCATGATTCATTTTCATCGAATAACTCCTATATCTTTACTAAACTAGCTAATTTCTAGCTCTAGCTCCAAAAAAAGAGCTTAACTTCATAACTAAACTTAGAATAGGATAAAATTATCTCCAAAATTCTCTCTCTCAAGCTCGTTGTCAACTATATCCAGCTCATGACAACTTATTACATATCTTTATAGGCTTAATTAGGCCCAAAACACCAATTCATACACCTAAACTACATGTTTACGAGCTTATTCATCTTTCACATTCACCTACCAAGTAAAACACTCATATACACCTAGTCAATCATGTTGAAATGTTCTCATATGACCTTATAGCATTTTTTCCTTGATTCTCCTACATCATTAGGGTTTAGGGTTTAATGGTCAGGGTTTAGGGTTTATGTTTTAGTTTTTAGGGTTTAGAGTTTAGGGTTTGGAGTTAGGGTTTAGGGTTTAGCATTTAGGGCTCATGGTTCATGGTTTAGGATTTAGGGATTAGGGCTTAAGGCTCGGGATTTAGATTTTAGGGCTCACGAGATAAGGGCTCTAGATTTAGGGTTTAGTGTTTAGGGATTAGGAATCGGGTTCAAGGTTTCAAGTTTATGGTGTAGCATTTACGCTTAAGGGTTTAGGGTTTGGGGTTCAAGATTTAGTGTTCAAGGTTTAGGGTTTATTATTTTGGTTTTAGGGTTTATAGTTTAGGGTTTAGGGCTCAAGCTTAAGGGTTGAGGGTTTAAGGTTTAGGTTGTGGAGTTCAGGTTTTAGGGTTTAGGGTTTAAGGTTTAGGGTTTAGGGTTTAGCACTTAGGGTTTAGGGTTTAGGATTTAGGGGTCAGTGTTTAGGGTTTAAGGTTTAGGGTTTAGGGTTAAGGTTTAGGATTTAGGATTTAGTTTTTAGGGTTTAGAATTTAGCATTTATCATTTAGGGATCATGGTTCATGGTTTAGGGTTTAGGGCTTAGGGCTCAAAGTTTAGGGCTTAAGGCTCATGATTTAGGGGTTAGGGATCATAAGTAAGGGCTAGATGTTTAAGGTTTAAATTTTAGGTTTTATGGTTTAGGGTTTAGGTTTAGGGACTATGGTTCATGGTTTGGGGTCTAGCGTTAAGGGCTCAAGGTTTAGGGTTTAGGGTTAAGGTTTAGTGAATAAGGTTTAGGATTTGGATTGTAGAATTTAAATGCTAAAAGCTTTAGGTTGAATGCTAAAATCCTTAAAATCACCTATATAATGACCTTATTATACTATTAAAAACTATCTTTAAAAGTGACAAATGGAGCTTTGAGAATAGTTCCATAAGGTGCGAGTGATCTTAACATCTTATATTTACTAAATAAATTTAAAGTATAAGTTTATTATTATTTATATTTTAATAATAATAAACATATTTAAACATTTATTTTTATACATAAAAGCATGCCAAAACCACATATCATGCTTATACTATCGGAACGTGTATGCGGCGTACGTGTTATAACACGCATATGTGTTATGTTTGTTTAATTTTCCAAGCCATGCCTCAAGGCTTGGGGATCTGGTTTGGATCCCCAAACCTGAGGCATGGACCTACAAAAACACAGCAAACAATGTGTTTTTACAAGAAAATGCAAAATTCTCTCTTCCTCCATCATAAATCAACATAAAATGATTGATTCGTTTAAAAAAATATACACCACGACGTAGAGAAGAGTTTCTACTTTCTAAAAATATAATTTTTCAAATTTTTTGACTAATATAAGGTGTCCATATTATTTATTTTCTAACAATGCCTTTTTATAGCTATTTTTTGAAGTTTAAACATGTTTATCTTTTGTCGTATATCCTTTTTTTGGCTCATTTAAATTGAAATTTTTTTATACTAGCCCAAACTAGGCCTAATTCTATACACAAAAATCTAATTTTCAATATTTTTGAGGTAGTTAGGAGGGGGCATGGTCACAGGTCCGATATGTTTTTAAATTTACTAGAAAATCATAAAAAAAATCGCTAAAAAAACAAAAAATAAAGTAGCCCAAACCAAATGCTCCTAGCTATCTTTCTACTAATTTTTTTAAAAAATACTAAATGGTGGTCAAAAATGGTGGGGGCACGAAAGTCACTCTATTATGTTTTTTAACAAAAGCAGAGCACTTTTTGGTATTTTAGTTATATGACCCACTTTAACTTATCTATTTTCAATAAAATTTAGTAGCTTAGAAATTAGACTCAAAAATATATGATTCATGTTTATACAACATCTTCCAATTTTGAGTGTAACTATTTCAAAAACTCATACAAGCTGAAGTTTTTAAATTTTTAGAAAAATGTGTCCACTTAAGACTCTCCCCCAAACTTGGTGCACTTACCCTAAACAACTTGTAAGCCTTTATATCTTCTAAATACCCAATAAAGATAAACTTCTCACCTCTATTATCCAACTTCCTTCTCAGCTCTTCAGGAACATGTGCATATGCAACACATCCAAATACTCTAAAGTGTGCAACACTATGTTTTCTACCGCTCCATGCTTCTTGAGGAATCATATTCCTTACACTTTTAGTTGGACATCTATTTGAAATATAAACAATAGTTACTATTGCTTCAGCCCAATATTCATTTGGTAAATTCTTTTCCTTCAACATACTCCTTTCCATTTCCATAATGGTTCTATTTTTCCTTTCAGCTACACCATTTTGTTGAGGTGTGTAGTGGGTTATAAACTATTTTTGAATACCATGTTCTCTACAAAAATTCAAAAAAACATTAGAAATATACTCACCACCTTTATCACTTCTTAATACCTTGATGTAGTAACCAATTTGATTCTCCACAAGAGCCTTGAACTGCTGAAAGACTCCAAAAGCATCATATTTATGCATCAAAAAGTAAACCCAAGTCTTCCTTGTGTAATCATCAATGAATGTGATAAAATATGAATAACCTCCAATAGAAGTTGTTTACATGGGTCCACATAAATCTAAGTGTACTATCTCTAGAGGTGTATATGCTCTTTTGATTTTCCAACTGGGAAAGACTCTCTATGTTGCTTCCCAAAAATACAACATTCACATCATCTTTATGGTTTTTGAATCAATGGTAAACCTTTTACCATATTCTTCATGTGTAATAAATTCAAACATCTAAAATTCAAGTGTCCAAAAATGAGATGCCAAATTCATGAATCATTTTTCATAACTGATTGAAAATTTGATTGTATACCTTAAGCACATGACTTACCACAGGACTCACTTGCATTAGAGTAGACCTGATTTACATTGGTGTAGGAATCAACGTAGGACTTATTTAGCTTGGTTCAGGACTCACCTTATTGAGCATAGGAGTTGCGGGACTTGTTTTCTTGAGCGCAAGACTCACCTGCTTGAGCATGGGACTCAACTACTTGAGCACATGACTCAATAAAGTTTTGATTTGTCTTGACAAAGGACTTGTCTGTGAACTGAGTTGTTGTTTTGGCTACAAACAGATCATATTTTCTCTTTTTCCTGGTTGCAATCCCAAGGGAAATTTTTTGTTGCTACTCATCTTCACTTTTACAATTAATTGAGTACTAGGAGCCTTATCCATAATCACGCACTCATTATCTTCCATGTAAAACCTATATATTTTCTATACCAATTTCCAATACTTATTAAATTATGATTTAAACTAGCAACATAAAAACATCATTAATGACCTTTTGCTCCCCCTTTTTGGTTAGAATATCAACAGTCCCTTTTCCCATTACATTCACTTGATTATTGTTCCCAAGAGTAACATTACTCTTTACTGATTCATCCAAATTGGAAAATAACTCTAGATTTCTAGTCATATGATTGTTGCAACATGAATCTAAATACCAAATATCATGTGGAATTTCTTGAACCATATTACATTCAATTGGTGAGTTTGTGGAAATCACTTCAGCAATCTTCATGCATGTAATAAACATAGAAGTTTTTGTAGAACTTTCAGGTTGATTCTGATTTTGTTTTCCTTGATCATATTGTTTCTTCTTACATTCAAAAGAGTAGTGTCCATACTTTTGCAATAATGACACTTGAACATGTGACTTGTCTTGTCTATGATTGGTTGAATGATTATGACCATGTGGCTGATCATGGTTGTGTCCTCTTCCACCTTAATTTGTAAGAATGTTGTTGTGTCCTCTAACTGTATTTCTACCTCTTCCTCTAGGAGTAAATCTACCTCCTCTACCTCTTCCACGGCTTATAGAAGCCTAAGATGAAAATGCATTTTCTATGCTTGTATGTGATCTATTCAGCCTCTTCTCATGGTTTATCAAAGAGGCATGCAACTCATCTATTGACATCTAACTTAGATCCTTAGTTTCCTCTATAGCAACAACTAAAGGATCAAACTTAACAGGTAGAACTCTAAGGATTTTTTCAACTATCCTTTGATATTATATGGTTTCCCATGTGATTTTATTTGATTCACAAGCCCAACAACATGTGTAAAAAGGATTCTATAGAATTTGAATCTTTCATACTTAGATTCTCAAAATATTTTCTAAGAAACTGGATTTTTGTTGCCTTAACTTTATCCTTACCTTGGTATGCGACTTGGAGAGTTTCCCATGCATCATTTTCTTGGTTTGCTATTGCAACTCTAGGAATAATACTCTCATGCATTGCTTGATGAATGTAAAAGAGGGCTTTTCCATCCTTCTTCCTTTTTCTTTCAAAAGATATTTTTCTACCTGTTTGAGTGCGTTGAATGTTGTTGCATTTGTGGTTCTTGATACCCATTTTCAACAATATCCCAAACATCTTGGGATCTAAAAAGAGCTTTCATGGTCAAGGACCAATATTCATAATTTTTCCATTAAACTGGGAGTCTGCAGACTAGACAAAGGTTCTCTAGATGTGGATGCCATTAATGGTTGTCAATAACCTCTGCTGAGATCTGGAAGCACAACAACTTAATCTTGATGATTAAAATGACCTGCTCTGATACCAAATGAAGGGTAGAGGCAAGGGAAGATATCTTTTACACCCAAAATATGAACAACAAAATGAAAAATGTAATGTGTAGTGATAAAATGGACAAAATAAACTTGCAGCAATGGAGGAAATAATACACAAAACACACAACACAAATCTGGAATAAAAATAGCTGCATATATATTTAGTTTTCTGGAAATATTTTAGCAGAGCTTTGTTGCTCTATTTTTCTTCTTCTTTCCTCCTACACTTATCTATTTTTCTTTCACTCTATTACATATAAAATCATAAATAATACACCAAAAATAATACATAAAATCATAAATTAATTCCTAAATCTACTACATGTTAGAGTTAGATACACTTGCACAAAAACATAAATACATTTCTAGATTTAGGGAGAATTTCATAATCAAATATGCACATTCCATTCAATGCATATCTTTTTCCTTTTACTTGAATATGATTTTGTCGAAATCTCCAACTATCGAGAGGTTGGAGTTAATTGCAGTGGTTGAGATTATATCTCCAAAATTTGTGAAGTTTCTTGAAACTCCTACAATCTGCAAACCCATCCTTAATATTGTAAATTAATATCATTCCTAGATCGAAGCCATCACAAAAACCATGTTATCTAAAATCCAAAAACATGAGTATTATTTTTGTGAAAATGAGTAAGTGCATGAAGTTGAGGGCCAAAAAGTGGACAAAAACTTGAAAAAATAAAAATGCATACATTTTCTATTATAACGTGATTGCATTTTAATTTCCTAGGTTTGGAATTTACCAAACCATAACACGTACGCGTTATGTCTGCTATAAATAAAAAAGAAGCTTGAGCCTCTATCATTTTATCTCCCTCAAATGCGAGTTTCAAAGCTTAACTGTGCCCTTGTGTTTTTTCATTCAACTGGATCTCAAGCTCAAATAATCATTTTTGGATCACCAGAATATCTGAATCAACAATGGCACCACAAAGAATAGGTAGGCATAATTATTTTCTCAAAATTGCATTGAAATTTGATAATTATAGAGTAGAATTTGAATTGAATACATTTTTTATTGCTATAGTTTGAGGTCAAGGGAATCAACCACAACCAAACCCTGTTATTCTTGTCATCCCTCCCAACCCTCCCACAGTTTCTCAACATCCCCTGGGTAGTCAAGAAGATTTAGCATCCCACATAGTTGAAAACAAAATTGAAATTGAGGATTTAATCAAAAGAATGAGGGATTCACAATCTACAAACCCCCATCACACCTCTCTTGTAAACACATTAGAGGCATTAGTTTCTCAAGTTGATGCGGCAACGGGAAAATTGATCATTGGACATCTTACAGAGAGGGTTTTAGGGTTTATTATTCCAAAAATTTGTCATATGTGGATGTAAAGAAAAAGAAATTACAAAATATCTCATATGTGCCTTATTCACGGACCCTCGCACTAATTTTCCTATTTCATTATCATGTAAACGATATCCCATCCATTGGTGTAATAATAATTTTATTAAAATAATTTTTGGGACTGATGGTGGATGGTGTTTGATATTCCACCTTGCAATAACAACAAGGTGCCACTATACTTTCTGAGGAAACTCTATTACAAGTTTATCCTCAACGAGATCCCAAATTATTTTGATTTCTAAGATTTCTAGGGCTAAGGAAAAGGATTTGCACATGATCGACTAGGTGCACAATGTGCACCTATTCAATAGGGTAGAGTCCCCACATAGAAGCCCCCTCACCCTGAGACTATCCCTCCAACATTGAAGGAGACAGTAGAGATTGATACACTCCACACACTTGGGGATATCTATGACCCTTGTTCAACATATGAGGGATATTTCTGAGCCAGAAGCTCGCAGAGATACATAGAGTATTCCCTTAGGGAGTACTAGCATGAGGCCACATATTTTCTCATCATGTGGTAGCATATGTTTTGGGCCTGAGGAGGATGATAATTTCATGCGTACTGATTTTAGTGGAGTTTGTGCTACGGGTGCACACAATAATGTCACTTATGTTATATGCCTTTTTGAGTGAGACATTTGGATTACAATCATCGGTGTCACCTTTTAGGTATTTCTTATGTTTTATTATGTGTGTTACAAATTTGTACATGTACATGCATTGATATTACAAAGCATGGGAGGTGCATCTTCATCCCGACCACAGTGGTGAGAACCATGCATACACACATTCACAGAGGTAATTTAGAATGTTAATTGTGTAAAATTTTCACATACATGCAAATATATATATATATATATATATATATATATACTTTTGAAGTCAAATAGATGTATGTTCTTGTATGTTCATCTAACTCACGTGATACATGTTTGATAAAGATGTTAACTTCACTAGACACCCTACCATCTCTACAACAAGTAGAGAAAGGTGTTGTCGTTGCGATTTCATCTGCGCAGCAACTCACTAAGGTATTCAAACAACATGTAAATTTTGTTAAATTGCTCAAGTAATTCATATTATGCTAAATTACATGTTGGTAATGTATTTCATTGAATAATTATTAAATTATGTTAATAATTTCCTTCATTGTGTATATGTAGGAGTTTCTTGTGACAAGTAGCAACCCTGTTCATTTGATTCACAGGTGTGGTGGGGTAAAAACAATAGTTTTATATTGATAAAATTAGTTAAAATATTGCCATTACACATACATGTACTTAGTTCTATTTTCGCTAATTCTGATGTTAGATTTTGTGATCTTATGTGTATGTAGGGAACTTCAACCCCCTCCATTTTGACTTATAGGGCATGGAATCCTCCATCTCATCATCTTCGTACCCCGTCGTACTCAGGGAGCTCCTAATGACTCATTTGAGTGTGAGATGCAAATTCGGCATGATCGAAAACTTGTGGTAATTTTGTGTATTTATGTAAATAATTTCATTAGCATGGTCTTAAATACTTTTTGAAAACATATATAAATTACATTTTTGCAAAAAAATATTGTTTGCATTTATAGGTTCAAATACAGGCGAGTATTCAGTGGAAGAGGACTCGTAGTATGGGCTCAGATGATCCAAAGTCATCTCATAGATCTCCATCTTTGTCTAAGGGAGGGCCTTCTTCAAGTAAGGCCAAGAGAGGGATATATTTTTATGACTAGGAAATATATATGTCTTACCTGACATTTTTTTTGTATTCATATGTGCATGGCATTGTATGTACACTTATATGGCATTTGAACTTGATGGTATATGACCTATTTGGGCATTTTTATATCTATTATACACATTAAAATACTATTTGGAACTTGATATTTTTGTATGATACCTTACATTTCTGAGATTATTTTTGCATGAAACTAATATGATGTGCACTCGATAAAATTTAAGACATTATGGATTATTTTTTCATTTATTGATGATGTACATGTACTAGCATTTTCAATGTATAATATGCATCAAACTTTGGAAATCAATATTTATATAATTTATGTATATAAAGAGTTACCTAATTTGAGTAAATATTCATTCAATTTAAAAGTGTGTATATGTGTATTTACCTTACCTATGCTTCTTCTTGCTCATGGTCTCTTTGTATGGATTCCTATCTTATCATACACCTACTACATTCTTCAATGCTTCTTAGTCTTCTCCCTATTAAAACAATGTCAAGGTGCAAAATCAAAGCACCCTTGAATGTCTCCAACTGGATGGGTTGAGTTTTTCAAAGTGTGATTGCACAACATGGAGCATATCTCAAAGTGTGGGACCTTTAGATTTGAGAGAGCTCTCCAGTTGAGGCTAGTCCCTATTCCTCTATCCAGGTGCAAAAAATTAAATTGCAAAGGGTCTATTCTAAATCTACTCTATTCTACCAAGGAGACAGGGAGAGGAGAAGATGCAAGAAAATAAACTAAGCTAACAAGGTGATGCACCAAAGGAATGTTAAACATTCGTTTTGCAATTTAACACAGACCAAAAATGTAATGCAAACACCATGCACAGATGACCAAACTGCAATAAGAGATCGGAGAGACAACAACAAATACATGAGAGGGTCGAGAATCATCCACAAACATATATATTATTGCTCAAGAATCGATACAGTGTATAATAGTGGCCAAGAAGAAAAAATTGCATTACAACCCGAATGAGAGGTTAGGAAAGCTCCATAAATCCTTTTGCGAGAAAACGAAAGAGGGAGTGTGCAAAACCAAAAATGTCCATCCCTTATAATGAGCCTCGACTTTGTCTTTATAGATTCGACACACATGTAAGAAGGAAAGAGAGAGTCACAAAAACTAGCTTAAAACTCAACCACTATCATCAATGCCTCCTAAAAATCCACCCCAAATCCATCATGTCTGCATCAATTACTTGTTTGGCACCTCAAAGGAGGAAGAACAACGGATCATATTGAATCCGATCTGGTTGTTGGGGCAAATAGATCCTATATTAATGGAATGAAGATGTTTCTTCATTTTTTTCCCACCTAACCTCTCTAAAATTAAAGTTTCAGATCTCCATGGTGTAGACGAGGCTGAGATCTTTCCAACGGTGCCAAATTTGTTAGATTTCGAGCACTAAGTCAAAAGATATGCCCATTTGAAATTTGAATTGGGTCCATGTACAGAAATGGTGGCAACTAGTTGTCAAAACGGTTCTTTTGGAAATTGGACACGTGGAGGGTTGGCGCATGTCTGGGGACTACTTTTGGATTTTACTTTTGAAGTTGTGTCGGTAGACACGTGGCTTCTTCCGTAGCCTTGCTCAGTTTCCTCATGTTTTGGCTAAGTCTTTTTGCTCGGCGGGGCCATACATCTGACCGGGACACGTGGAGGCTTGGCACTTTTTTGGAAAACTTCCTATAATTTTAATCTTGAATTATCGTCATGCCGACACTTGGCCCTCTCCGCTAGCCTATCTCTACTTTGACTATTCAACCCCAACTCTATCCTTTTTTCTGACCTGGGACACGTGGAAGGTCCATGCTCATTTGGAAGCTCACTCAAGACTTTATCTTTGGAGATGCATCGGGTTGACATGTGGAAACCTCCACAGGATCTTGTACTTTTCAATGGCCACTTCTACTTTTCCAGGTCCTAAATATGTGGTGAGATGGCACTCATTTAGGAATCACCTTTTGGGCCGTGCTTTTGAAATTGTGTTGATGCAACACATGGCACCGTCCGTTGTTTCTCTTATACTTAGTCAATTTTAGGCCCACCCTGTCCACCTTTTAACTTTTAGTTGTTGACTTTGCCCCTCTTTGGGCTTGGGACATGTGGAGGGTTGACGCAAGTTTGAGTCCCCGCCTTGGGCTCCCATCTTGAAATTGTGCTAAGTCAACACTTTGCACCTTCCTCGAGTTGAAGACTTTTCAATAGCCTATGCAACTTTTGGGGTTCTAGATGTGTGGAGGCCTAGGATTTTACCTTTGGCGTGTCGTTTGGACACTTGGTAGCGTCTACCAAATCTCTATACTTAGCCAATTTTTGGGGCTTGTTTTGAATCATTTCAAATCCCGATGACTTTGAGCTTTTCTTTGCTTTCTTCTCCTTTGATCCTCTGGTTCTTTGACACTATTTTCTCCTTCATCAACCCTATTATTCCATTTTAGAGCCCACCTGCAACTTGTTTGCTATATTTTTCAGATTTCGCTCGATGGAGCCATTTTTTTTTTGAATTTCTTCTTGTAGGGGGTCGTGTTTGATATTTCGCAGGCCTTGTCACTAAATTGTAGAGTCCCTTTGTTTCTGATTATAAGATTTGAATTTTATTTCTCTTGTTTCCTCTGTATGGGGTTGTGGCTGACCAATTTTACGGGGAAAAATATGGATAACAATTTGGCAACTCGCAGGGGCATCTGCCTGCTAGATGAAAAGATTAGTTGCCTTGTTATGTCCATTGGGAATAGAGTTATGATTGGTGATTCAAAGTTGATATTGTTCTTTTCCCGGATGAACTCCTTGATTGCTTGTACTTGCTGACCCGAGCCTATCCTATAAATAGGTTGTCTTGTAAAAAAATTTAGTTGCTCTATATTTGTTTTATTTTTGAATTTGCAACTATTACAAGTAACCATGTGTCTCTCCATCATGAATACTAAAAGGGATATAATGTTCACTTGGAGGCATGTTGAATTGTGTAATGACACAACCTGGAGCAACAAAGAACATGTGCCACAACACTTAGGGAAACAAAACTACACTACAACAAAACAATGTGCATACACACTTAGGGAAATTAAAATCCTATGCTAATATTTATAGGGGTGGAAACTTCCCATTCAGTAGTACTTTTTGAGATGGATCCCATTCACTGGGATCTACAATTCTTCGCCATCCAATTTAGCCAACTGGAATTCATTGTTTCTCTTGCACTTTGTGATCATGTAAGGGACACTCCATATGGCATCAAATTTGGAATGCTTTCCTGGATTTTCTTTGTCTGCATCCCACTTCAAAACCAAGTCCCCTTCTTAAAAGGTCCTCGTTCTCACCTTCTTGTTGAAATTCCTTTTTATCAATGATTGATCCTTTTCCATGGCTTGCATTGCATGCTCTCTTGCATCCCCTACCTCCATTAGCTCTGCATACCTAATTTTCATAGGGTAAAATTTAGTCAGCTCCAATTGTTTCATGAGCTTACGTGAGCGAGAAACTCCAAGGAGATGGGAAATACTACCTCTTTTACATATATAATCTTGTATGGGGAGCTGCCTATAGATCTTTTGGATGTGATCCCATTAGCCCATAGAGCTGATTTGAGCTTTGCATGCCAAGTCCTCTGATTTTCTTCAAGAGTATTTCTAATAATCCTTAATAGGTTCTCATTTGTGGACTCTACTCAGCCATTACCTTGAGCATAATAATTTGATGAGGTGTTTAGGTACACACCATTCTTAATTTCCCATTCAGTGATCCTTATACCAAGGAATGCCAATGCATTATGTGATATAATAGTGGCAAGGAATTCAAACCTAATGGCTATTCCTTCATAAAAATCCAAGATGTTAGATTCATTTGGTTCTTTTAGTGCCACTGCTTTAGTCCACTTGGTGAAATAGTATGTTGCAATAAGTATCCATTTGTGGCCTTGGCTTGAATTTGGATTAATCATCCCAATTAATTCTAGTCCCCACTGTATGAATGGTTGATCCACTAAAATGGGATGAAGGGGTGGGGCTGCTAGTTTCTCTTTTCCTGTGAAGAATGCACACTTTTTACACTTCTTGACCCATGAGTAGTAGTCCCTGAAAACTGTAGGCCAATAATAACTAGCTTTCATGATCTTGAGAGCTGTTACTTGAGGGGAAAAGTGACCTCCTACTTCTCCATCATGGAATTCATGCAACACTCTCTCAATTTGGCCTATCCTAATACACCTTAATAGAACACTATTGATATATTTCTTAAACAAGACACCACCAACAAGCACATACGGGATGGCTTGTAGTCTGAGGTATCTTCTCTTTGCCTTATTCCATTCTGGAGGGAAAAAATCTATTTGAAGGTAATGCACCAAGGTTTGGGTCCAACATGGAGTAGGTGCATCATTAGCTGATTATTCTTGATCATTCTGTAGAAATAGGACAAATCATTTTCACCTACTAACTCAACCTGTTTCTTAGAGGAGATGCTCACATAGTCCCTTGCTTCTAACTAGTTTGGTCACCCCGATTTCAATGTCATATTCCATTACCCAGGTGATCCAACCTTCTCTCTTCTCATTCAAATATTTGTTCAGGAGAAAATTCTTGACATCGGCATGAGATACTAATAGTTGAATCTTATTTTTTGAGACCAAGTGTCTGAACTTCTTTAAGCTTCTAATAATAGCAAGGACATGTCTTTCAATGAAAGAGTATTTTACGTCATAGTCCTCCAAGCTTTGACTAAAAAAAGATATGGGTTTCTCTGAACCTTCATTATTGAGTTGGACCAAGATGGCTGAGATGGTGTCTGACCCTCCAAAAGCATACAAAATGAAGTCTTTTGAGAAGTCTAGGTTAATGAGCGTTGGGGCCTATGATATTGCAATTTTGATGGCCTCAAAACTCTCTTTACCTTCTATTGTCCATTTAAATGCAAGAATCTTATTTAACATCATTGTTAAAGGATTCACAAGAGTAGAAAAGTTAGGTACAAACCTGCAAACAAAGTTTATCCTCCCCAAGAAGCTTTGGAGAGAATTTTTATGTTGTGGCAATGGAAGTGTCCGGATGGCTTCAACCCTTTCAGGATCAATTGTCAATCCCTCTCTTGAGACAATGTGCCCCAAAAGTTTCCCTTCATGAGCCAGGAACACACACTTTTTTGGGTTTAATGACACCCCAAACCTTCTACATCTCTGAAATACCTGTCTAAGGTGAAAGAGATGGTCTGCAACATTCTTTGAAAAGACAGTGATATCATCTAGATACACTAGGACTATGTTATTGATTAAGCCTTTGAATGCCATATCCATAGCTCATTGAAATGTTGCTCCAACATTTGATAGTCCAAATGGAATTTTATTATAAGCATATGTACCCCATTTAGTGGTGAAGGTTTTCTTGAATTGATCCTCTTCTTTCACTATTATCTGGTTATAGCTTGAATACCCATCTAACAATGAAAACCTCTCAGAACCAGCTACAACTTGTAATATTTGTTCCATTGATGGAAGTGGGTAGTGATCCTTAAGTGATGCTCTGTTTAGATCACGAAAGTCCACACACAACCTAATTTCTCCATTTTTATTCCTCACAGGCACCAAGTTAGCAACCCAACTCGAATGCTTGATAGGAAAGATGATATTGGCCTCAATTAGCTTGTTCAATTCTTTTCTCATGAGAGGCTCAATGTGGGGATTTATTGGCCTTTGCTTCTGTCTAAAAGGCTTAGCTCCTAGATCCAACTCAATGGTGTGTTGTGCCAAATTTGAGTTGAAACCCCTTAAATATTTGTAAGTCTAGGAAAAGACATCTGGGAATTCTTGACAGAGTTGAACAAATTTAGATTTTTCTTGTTGAGTGCTTACCCTACCAATCTACAATGTTTTTCCTTCTTCTATAAAAATGGGTTCTGAATCTTCACCCTTTACCTAAATATTTTCCTTCTCTTTTTAGAATTGGTCATTTGGGTTGAAGATTGATTCCAAAGTGACAAGACCCTTTGGTAGCTTATTGGTCCTTAGCTGCACTACTTGATCACCGTACTAGTGCTCCAATGCTTTTGATTCTTGAAGGATAACTCACTTCCTCTTGTAGAAAGTTGACAATTTTTTTAGCATTTTCAAAAAATTTCTAACTTGTGTTGTTGTCCGGAAAGCTATCCTTACAACTAGCTTGATATGGGGCAAAGATCTATCATTCTTGATACTCTTCACAATGTCAAATGCTGCCCTAATTGCTTCCTTTCTATCTACTACTTCATTCTTCTTCCTTGGGATGGAGTTAATGTTGAATGCCTCAAAATCCTCAATGAGGTCCCATACCTGGTTCTTATAGATCTTTAAAACACTGTTCTTGGCAGCATTTTGTCCTTGACCTGATTAGCAACTAGTTCACTATCACCAAACACCTGTAAGTTCTTGATTCCTTGTTTCCTTGCCCAATGCAATCCATGGACCAAAGCCTCATACTCTGCTGTGTTGTTTGAACAAGCAAATTGGAAATGGAAGGTTGAGTAGTATTTCATACCTTTAGGTGAGACAAGCATAGCTCCTCCTCCGGCTCCTTGCCTACTTCTTGAGCCATCAAAGAATAATTGCCATACCTCATTGTCATCTTTGTGGTCGGGCTTAATGATGTCGAAAGAGGTTGATTTTCCTCATGCAAACAATAGACTCCTAGCTCAGACTCCTCCATCTCTTTATAGGGGTAAAAATCATGTCTCTTGTTTTCCCATTCGTCGAGAGTCAAGTCCGGGATACACCCCACCTTGGTATCTATCTCACAAGTTCTTGGGAGGTCCTCCTAATCAAAGGTTGAACAATTGGCATTGATTGGGCTGGGTACATAAGACTCAATATGGTAATCTACAATGGGATTAGATCTGATTGTGGCTTTAGCTCCATACCTTGTTCTAAAATCATGTGCGACCAATCAGTAGACAAATAGCCTCCAATCTTAGTGGTGAAATCTCTCGACAAACATAATACAAAATGGGGTGGTAAGTCTATGACTGATATGTTGTGCAACATAGTCACATTGGGGCAGGCATGCAGTGTAAGGCTCAAATCTTTGATGACTCCAACAGTTGTCACTATTATCCCATCCAATTATACTACCCCTCTAGAGATGACTTTGTATTGAAGACCCAGTTGATTGGCTATTTATTTTGGCATCACATAACTACTTACCCCTGAATCAATCATGCAATTATGCACCAATTTGTCCCCAATGATCAATGAAACATAGAATGGGGAAGGTTTCAAATTCTTACCTTATTGTCTCCTATGGTTTCCCTCAGCTGATCCACATTGGTAAGCACTTTCTCTTGCTAGCTAGGGGGCCTATTTGAGCTTGACCAGTTGGCCATAGAATTTTGTAACAAATATATCTGTCCTAGAATGGCTAGTGACTCCCACATGGAAATGTTCACATTTGTCTTCTTCATTTTCTCGATGATATTAAATGAGTTATCCTTCTGCTGCCCCTTTCCTGGCACATTTTTCTCTTACACATGGGTTGTGACAACCGGTTCCTGAGTGGATTTGGAAGGTGGCTTAGACGACTCGCATATTGGGAGTTGTATTTTGAGTGACAAGTATCTTGTGGAGTAATGGAGGGTTGAGGATTACCTGAGTTTTGTGATTTTCCTTCTCTAATATTTCTCTTCTTGACCATGTATCGGCAGTAGCTACACTTTGAGAAGTGGCCGATTCATTCCACATAATTCTTCAAATTTCCAATTGACCAACATAGTTTCACTTAGAGATGCCTCTTACCGAGCTCCTTGATACTAATTTTCTTCTTGGCTAGATTCTTGTGACACACCAATGGTTTACACCATCAAGACTTGGTTTAGTGCACCATTAAAGCACATTGTCATTGGTTATGAGGTTGATTACATGGGAAACACCAATCATATTCTTAGGGCCATGTTGTTTTGTGTTGAAACCAATGCCTTTGATTTTAAAGCCATGTTTGGGTTATATGACACGAAAGGTCGAGCAAAGCTTGAGGTTGTCCTTGGTTCCGATTCGATTCTACACAGCCTCCGAGTTGGTGGCCTATTTTGTTGATATGGGGGCTAGCTGATACTGAGCTTGAGGCTAATATGGCCTAGAACTCTAAGCTTGTTGCCTCTTGATAGTTACTAACTCATTCCCTAGGTTTTGCAACTATTTCATAACTTCTTGAAGCTCTTTTGAGGTGCTAGAGGATGAGGTGGAGGCTTCAGCTGAACTTTGATTCCTAAGAGTAGGTATAGGAGCTAATGTGGGTGTCTAGCTAGTGCTTGGATCTCCTAGTTCTGGGTATAGAGGCATGGGTGGCCTAGGAGCAAGTTTGCCAACTTGAATTAGACAATTTTCAGCTCTTATGGAAATGCTATAAGTTACAGGTAAGGTTGTGCCTCCCATTGATTGAATCATTAAAGCAATATCAGAATTTAGAGCTCTAAGAAAGTATAAGAAGACACCTTCATCTATGGGATTTACAACCAATGGAATTTTGTCCCATGTCCTTTGGAATCTGAATTTGAAATCAGTCAGCTTCTCATTAGGGGCCCTCTTGATGGTTGTCAAATGCTCTAATAAGGACAAGTTATCCCCTTTTTCTCCAAACTAGTTATGGAGAGCTCTGCACAAATGGTCCCAAGTCTGAATGGAGCCTACTGTTAGACTCTTGAACCATTGTGAAGCTTTACCTTTGAGTGAAGAGGCTAGCAGCTTAATTGCAATATCCATCTCAGTGATCTCATGGATTACACAGACATTTATAATGTTTGAATGTGGTCACTAGGAGAAGTCTGGTTCTCTTCAAAGAAATATGGGATGTTCTTTAATGTTGCCACTGGGACTAGATTTTTTGCATTAAGAGTGAGTGGCTACTACCAATGAAGTCAACATAGTGGTTATGGCATTGTGCTATTTTGATTGGCCTAAGGACCCTTGTTGATTGAATGAACAACCTACCAGGAGGCAATGTTGACAAGGTTCTCCGGTTGGTGGGGATGGAGACCTATAGGCTCTTCTCCCCTTCTCCCTCTATCCGGGGACAAGTGCAACTACACAAATAGTCCCTTTTCTCCGGTCCTTGACCTTGTTTATATTATTCTCATGAACTTGGCAAAGCTTGGACTGCTGAAGCCAGTGGATTCTATCCCTTTTGGATTCACCAGATGTGCAACTTTTAGGGCTTCTTAAAAGTTAAAACTTACAACAAGTGCACATCAATCTTGCTGTAGTAAAAATGAAGACCTCTTGTCCCACTGGGCATGCAAAAATTGTTAGTGTAGAATCACAACACCCATGAATGTCTACAACCAGATGGGTTGAGACTATCAGTGTGATTGCACAACATGGAGCATCTCTCAAAGTGTGGGACCTTGCGAGTTGAGAGAGATCTCCGGATTGAGGCCGGTTCCTATTCCTCTATTCAAGTGCACACAATTAAATTACAAAGGGTCTATTCTAAATCTACTCTATTCTACCAAGGAGATAGGGAGAGGAGAAGATGCAAGAAAATAAACTAAGCTAACGAGGTGATGCACCAAAGGAATGTTAAACATTTATTTTGTAATTTAACACAGAGCATGGAAATGTAATACAAACACTATGCACCGATGACCAAGCTGCAATAAGAGATCAGAGAGACAACAATGAATACATGAGAGGGTCATCCAATATATATTTTTGCTCAAGAATTGATACAAATAGCGGTGAAGCCAAGAGGTAAAAATTGCATTACAACCTGAATGAGAGGTTATGAAAGTTCCAAAATCCTTTTCCAAGAAAAGGAAATAGGAGGTCACAAACAGAAAATGTCCATTCCTTTACAATGAGCCCCGACCCTATATTTATAGATTTGGCACACAGGGAAGAAGGAAAGAGAGAGGTAGGAAAAACTAGCTCAAAACTCAACCACTATCATCAATTCCTCTTGAAAATCTACCCCAAATCCATAATTTCGCATCAATTACTTGTTCGGTGCCTCGAAGGAGGAAGAACGATGGATCATATCAAATCCGATCTGGTTGTTGGGGTAAATAGATCCTGTATTAATGGCACGAAGGTGTTTCTTCATTTTTCCCACCTAACCTCTCCAAAATTAAATTTTTAGATCTCCATGGCATAGACGAGGCCGAGATCTTTCCAACGGTGCCAAATTTTTCGATTTTGAGCACTGAGTCAAAAGATATGCCCATTTGAAATTTGAATCGGGTCCATACAGAAATGGTGGCAACCAATTGTCAAAATGGGTCTTTTGGAAATTGGACACATGGAGGCCTGGTGCATGTCTAGGGACTGCTTTTGGATTTTTCTTTTGAAGTTGCATCGGGTAGACACATGGCTTCTTCGCAAGCCTAATCGGTTTCTCATGTTTTGGCTAAGTCTTTTTGCTCGGCGGGGCCATACATTTGACCGGGAGATGTGGAGGCCTTGCGCTTGTTTGGAAACCTTCCCCAATTTTACTCTTGAATTAGCACCATGCTGACACTTAGCCCTCACCACCGGCCTATCTCTGCTTTGATTATTTAACCCTAACTCTGTCCCTTTTTCTAACTTAGGACACGTGGAAGGTCCACGCTCATTTGGAAGCCCACATAGGAATTTATATTTGGAGATGTGTTGGGTTGACACGTTGAAACCTCCATAGGCTCTTGGAATTTTCAACGGCCACTTCTACTTTTCTCGGGTCTTGAATACGTGGCGAGATGGTACTTGTTTGGGAATCACCTTTTGGGTCTTTCTTCCTGAAATTACGTTGATGCAACACGTGGCACCATCCACTATTTCTCTCATACTTAGTCGATTTTTGGCATACCCTGTCTACCTTTTAAATTTTATCTGTTGACTCTACCCTTGGGCCTGGGACACATGGAGGGCTGGCACAAGTTTGAGTCCCCACCTTGGGCTTCCGTCTTGAAATTATGCCGAGTCAACACTTGGCACCTTCCATCGAGTCGAAGAATTTTCAATAGCAGGTGTAAATTTTGGGATTCGAACACGTGGAGGCCTAGGATTTTACCTTTGAAGTGCACCATTTTGACACTTGACAACATCTACCGAGTCTCTATACTTAGCCATTTTGGGGGCTCGTTCTGAATCATTTCAGAGCCCGACGACTTCGAGCTTTCGTCGCTTCTTCTCCTTTGAGCATTTGGTTCTTTGACACTTTTTTCTCCTTCCTCAACCCTTCTATTCCAATTTAGATCTTGCATGGAACTGTTTGCTAGATTTGTCATATTTCATTTAACAAAGCCATTTTTTTAATTTCTTTGTAGGGGTCATGTTTGATCTTTCACAGCCCTGTCACTCAATTATAGAGTTCCTTTGTTGCCTAATTGTAGGATTTGAACGTGATTTCTCTTATTTCCTCTATATGGGGTTGTGGCTGACCAATTTTACCTGGTGGAAAAATATGGATAACAAACACCTGAGCATACAAACATTAGGACCATCATTAAGACAATGTTTTTTGCAACAAGCATGGATAAAAGGATCTAAGGATGCCCACAAAGTCTTACAAGCTTCAATAGTTCAAAGAGAGTCATCAAAATTTGATGCCTTTCATCTGTTGATATTTTGAGAATGTATCTCCATATGCATTACTCCAATGCTCGAGAATGTCTCCAGATGCAATGACATTATGATTTGAACACTCAATGATTCTTGATTGTCTAATCCTATCCAATTTGTGTTATTAGCTCTAATTTATAGGCATTTCAAGTTATTTAGAAATCACATCACACCCTTCAATAGGCTTGATGACTTCCCTATATTTTTAAAGGCATCCATGGGTTTATCATAGTATAAATTATCAATGAATGGAAGGTCACTAAGCCGTAGGCCAACTGACTCCCATTCATAACTAAACAAGAAAGATTTACTAGGTGATTGATAACTCCCATGTGTTCTTATACATTCCCTTATAAAATTTATTCTTAAGCAAGTATAGTCATTGAACAAGAACTCCCGAATGAGGCATCGATCTCGAGATGTCTCTAGGTTCCACGGAGTCCGAGAAATCACCTATCAAAGATATAGCGTATTTTGGTCTCAGGGATCTTAAGGGACTACGCCCGAACGAGGTAGCTTAGAAGCACTAGGAATGTAGGGAACAAAAACAAGGCCTCCTCTAGTGTTCACCACACCATTCGATGTGTTGACATAGTCGGTTTGGTGCCAAGAGCTTTCATTTACAAAGTATTGTGTCTAATGACCTTTACACCGACTTAGACTTGCTCTTCTTCAGTATTTCACGTGTTTGTAAACAATAGAAAAAAAGAGAACCAAATGGAGATGGATAAAACTGTGAGAGGATTTTGTAGAGGGTCCTAATGTCGAGGTTTTAGATCTAACGAGACATCTCTAGGTGCCATGGAGTCTGAGAAATTACCCATCAAAG
The DNA here is from genome assembly GCA_018340775.1 of Taxus wallichiana var. yunnanensis. NCBI lineage: Eukaryota > Viridiplantae > Streptophyta > Pinopsida > Cupressales > Taxaceae > Taxus > Taxus wallichiana. The sequence goes on along the minus strand of CM031239.1, from coordinate 958,197,006 downwards.
ATGTAGCTTTTTTTGGTCTCAGGGCTCTTAAGGGACTACACCCGGACGAGGTAGCCTGGAAGCACCTAAAGCTTTGGCCTCTAAAACAACACCTCCCTTAGTGTTTACCTAGCCACCCCGACATGTTGGCATAGTCGGTTTGGTACCAAGAGCTTCCATTTGCAAAGTATTGCATTTGACTTACACTGACTCAAACTATAGTATTTCACATGTTTTCAAATAATAGGACAATGACAAAACCAAATAGAGATGGATAAAACCATGAGAGTATTTAGTAGTGGGTCCCAATGTGGAGGTTTTGGATCTAAAGAGACATCTCTAGGTACCACTAAGTCTAGAAATCACCCGTCGAAGATATAACATTTTTTGGTCTCAAGGCTCTTAAGGGACTACAATTGCATGAGGTAGCCTGGAAGCACTTAGAGCTTTGGACTCCAAAACAACACCTCTCCTAGCAATTTAACTAGCCACCACAAAGTTTTGGTGTAGTCAAATTGGCACTAAGAGCTTCTGTTTATAAAGTATTGCATCTAAAATCCTTATACTGAATCAAACTGTAGTATTTCACGTGTTTGCAAACAATAGGAAAGTGAGTGAACTGAATGGAGATGGATAAAACTGCGAGAGGATTTCGTAGCAGGTCCTAAAATTGAGATATCACCCGTCGAAGACATAACATTTTTTGGTCTCGAGGATCTTAAGGGACTACACCCAAATGAGGTAGCTCGAAGCACCTAGAGCTTTGGCCTCCAAAATAACACCTCCCCTAGTGTTTACCTGTCCACCCCGACATGTTGGCTTAGTCGGTTTAGGGGCCAAGAGATTCTGTTTGCAAAGTATTGTGTCTGGTAGCCTTACATTGACTCAGACTGCAATATTTCATGTTTTTGCAAACAATAGGATATCAAGAGAATTGAATGGAGATGGATACTACGACAAAGCTTTCGTAGATGGTCCCGATGAGACATCTCTAGGTGTCACAGAGTTCGAGAACTCACTTGTCAAAGATATTGTGTGTTTTGGTCTCAAGGCTCTTTAAGGACTACACCCAAATGAGGTAGCCCTAAGCACCTGGAGCTTTGGCCTTGAAATGAAACCTCCCTAGTGTTTATCTAAAGCAACCTTAAATTTTTGGCATAGTTGGTTAGGCACTAAGAGCTTCGTTTGTAAAGTATTACATCTAACAAAATTTACACTCGACTCAAACTTTAGTATTTTGCACACTTGCAAACAATAGGATAGTGAGAGAACCGAAAGGAGATGGAGAAAACCATAAGAGAATTTTTGTTAAGGGTCCCGAATGGATGTTAGGAAATTAATATTAATGTTTACTATGATTAAGAATTAATAAGTGATTTGTAATAACAAATCACGTATATATTTTGTTAGTATATAAGTTGTTATTAACAACTTATATTTATGGATATATTATTTGGTGATATATTGTTATAACAATATATCACGAATAGATTATTGTTTTAGGAGAAGTTGCAGGAGATATTTGAGGAATTGTAGTTCCTCATATTTAGGAGCAATCTCTCCTATACATATGCATTGTATGTAAAATGTAATGTATCCGGAATGAATTGAAAGATACATTATTATTCCGTGAATAATATTAGAGAAGTTTATTGTGTTGAATAGAAGAGATATTGATTTGTGTATAATTTGTTGCTGTACATTTCTGTAAATCTGATCCAGGTCTATCATTTGGTATCAGAGCGTGGATAACCATGTTCACATAATGCATTTTTCATATTAGAGAAGGGGATGCCTCTGGTTCATTTCTATTTCCAGCAGCAAAAGAAAAAAAGGGAAGAAAAGACGTTTTTGTAACATCATGGCGCAGCTCTTCCGCCAAGCTTGATCCAAAACAGGCTTTCAGTAAAATACTCGTAACTTTCTCATTTCTTAACGAAATTGAGAATTTCAAAGTGTTCTGAAAAGCTTGCAATGCGGGAATAAAACCCAGAAATTGTTTTGGAAAATTCGTTTTGATAAGTGAGCAGTTCTGTGCAGAAATGTGACGGGTTTTGTGCCTGTGTTTGTTCCTGCGAAGTGCTGGCAGGCATATGAGTTCAAATGGTGAACTGAGCATTCAGCCATTACCTCAAATTCGTCCACGTGCTTGATATACAGACTGATACTTAGGCATGCAAAGGATTTACAAATTCATAGCCATCAATGGATAGATCAGGCAGACAAATAAAGGCAAGTATTTTTCCAATATTCAAAGGTATTTGCATTTCTTAGCAAAGCATACACATGTTATAGAGGTCAGGGAAATTATGGCTCTTAGTTACTCTTAACTAGCTTGTTGTAGTTTGTGAAAAATTGTTAAGTCTCTTTAATTACTTTTTACACGGACGCATTCTCGGTAGAATCCGACGTCCATATTGTGTGAAAATGAATAAGTTGAGTCACATTGAAAAATTTGAAGGCAAAGATTTTCATACCTGGCAAGTGCGGACTCAATTATTCCTAATCAACAAAGACTTATGGGATATTGTTGATGGAAAAGAAAAAAAACCGACAAATGCAGATGAAGCAATAAAATGGGACAGCAGAGATCGAAAGGCTACAACAATTATCGGATTGGGTCTATCAGATGCTTATCTACATCATATAGACTTAAAAAGTCCTCTCATACAATCTGGGTGACATTGAACAAGTTGTTTGGATCACAAATGGGAAGCGCAGCGATATCCTTAAAGCAAAGATTGTTCGGCCTCAAGATGGAAGAAGGTGAGAGCATGGTGGAGCATATCAGTAAGTTTTGGTCTATCTGTAATCAACTTGCTGGCATAAAAGTAGATGTACCTGATGATGATGCTAAAGCAGTATTACTTAATAGCATGCCTTCATCTTATTCTAATATGGTTTTTACATTAAGCAAAATAAATCCAAGTCTAGAAGAACTTATTTCTTCTTTGTTAGATGAAGAAAAAAGAATTATGGTTGTTGAACCAGAGGAGACTGCAATGTTTGGTAGAAACAAGAAAGCATTTGGTAAGAAAATGCCCAAATACGGTTCAACCTCTAAAGGACCGAAGAAACAATTTACATGCTACTATTGTAAACAACCTGGTCATATATCTAACAATTGCAGAAAAAGAGCACAAGACTTACTTGATGGGAAACTACAAGATAATGCCATGATTGTTGATGAAGAAAGAGAAAATGAAGAGGAAGAAAATACCGCACATCAAAGTGATGAATATTTTCTCTTCTAGATGGAGGACGGAGGCACGCAGGGAGGATGGAGGTCATTCAACGACCTCTCACAATCACCAACGATGCAGCGGGGCATAGCATTGTAATGATTTGGTGGCACAGTGTGTGCAAAGTGTGTTTTCTTTCATTAGGCGTCTCGAATTACTGGTTTGTTGTGTGCAATATGATTTCAGAGTTCCTGTTTTGGATTGAATAAGTGAAATGTTCACATTGAGGGGGGGAACATGGTCTCATTGTTCCATTTCCATTGTGTTTTATTGTTCAGTTTTGAAAGCAGTATTTCCTACATGATTCCCTTTTGTAGTGACATTGTATAATATTGATCAAAAAGTATTGTAGCAATCATGATGTAAAGGTTTTGGTAAACCTGTAAAAACCAATTGTGTAAGGTTTTTGGTAAACCTGTAAAAACCAATTGTGTAAGGTTTTTGGTAATCCTGCAAAACCAAGTGTGAAAGGTTATTGGTACACCTGCAAAACCAATTTGGTAAGGTTGTTGGTAGAAGCCGGAGAAAACCATCAGTGGAAGAAATGTGCGTTGGCACATGTTCGAGTTTTGTGCAAGCCCAATGCTGCACATTTGCGGAGTTGATCATGAGCACACAGAGGTGGCAGGCTACAATCAGTGAACGAGATATGTTGTACCATGTAAACATTAAGGGGGGGAATGTTAGGAAATTAATATTAATGTTTACTATGATTAAGAATTAATGAGTGATTTGTAATAACAAATCACGTATATATTTTGTTAGTATATAAGTTGTTATTAACAACTTATATTTATGGATATATTATTTGGTGATATATTGTTACAACAATATATCACGAATAGATTATTGTTTTAGGAGAAGTTGCAGGAGATGTTGTAGGAGATATTTGAGGAATTGTAGTTCCTCATATTTAGGAGCAATCTCTCCTATACATATGCATTGTATGTAAAATGTAATGTATCCGGAATGAATTGAAAGATACATTATTATTCCGTGAATAATATTAGAGAAGTTTATTGTGTTGAATAGAAGAGATATTGATTTGTGTATAATTTGTTGTTGTACATTTCTGTAAATCTGATCCAGGTCTATCAATGGAGGTGTCATATCTAAAAGACATCTCTAGGTGCCACGGAGTCCGAGAAATCACATGTCGAAGGTATAACATATTTTGGTCGGATAACCTTGAACAAAATTCTATTTTACAAAACTCATATAACTTGAACAAATGACCTAAATTTGACCTAAAATTTTGCATGAAGCATCATGAAACCTTCCTCTATCATCTCCCATAATTTATAGAAAATAATAGGTCTACATTTTTCTATCCCATCTCATTTGCATGCTATATAGTGTAAGGTTGTCTTATGAAATATTTTACAAACAAAAGCTCTTGGCACTAACTGAATGTGCCAACATGTCAAGGTGGCTAGCTGAATTCTAGGGAAGGTTTTGTTTTGGAGGCCAAAGCTCCATGTTCTTCCGGGCTACCCTATCCGTGTGTAGTCCCTTAAGAGCCATGAGACCAAAAAATGCTATATCTTCGACGGGTGATTTCTTGGACTCCGTGGCACCTAGAGATGTCCCATTTTTCCCATCTCTTTTAGGTGCTCTCATTGTCCTATTGTTTGCAAACACACGAAATAGTGTAGTCTGAGTTAGTGTAAGGTTGTCCAGATGCTATATTTTACAAACAGTAGCTCATGGGACCAAAATGTCTATGCCAACACATCCGGATGGCCTGGTGAACTCTATTGAAGCCTTATTTGGGTTCCCTATGCTCCCCATGCTTCTGGGATACCTCGTCCAGGCATAGTCCCTTAAGAGCCCTGAGACCAAAACACACTATATCTTCAACAAGTGATTTCTCAAACTTTGTGGCACCTAGAGACATCCCGTCAGATCTAACACCTCCATCTAGGGAATCTCTACAAAATCCTATGATTGTTTTTTCCATATCCTTTCAGTGTTCTTGTTTTCCTATTGTTTGCAAACACATGAAATAGTGTAGTCTAAGTCAGTGTAAGGCTGTTAGACGCTATATTTTGCAAACGGTAGCTCGTGGGACCAAACCATCTACGTCCAAAATGTCTAGATGGCTTGGTGAATGATAGTGGAGGCCTCATTTTGGTTCCCTACACTCCCTGTGATTCTAAGCTACCTCGTCTAGGTGTAGTCCCTTAAGATTCGTGAGACCAAAACACGCTATATCTTCGATGGGTTATTACTTGGACTTTGTGGCACCTAGATATGTTCTGTCAGATCTACACCTCCACCTAGGGAACCTCTATAAAATCCTATGCTGGTTTTTTCCATCTCCTTTCGGTGTTCTCGTTATCCTATTGTTTGCAAACATGCAAAATAGTGTAGTCTGAGTCAGTGTAAGGCTGTCAGATGCTATATTTTGCAAACGGTAGCTCATGGGACCAAAATGTCTATGCCAACACATCCGGATGGCCTGGTGAACTCTAGTGGAGGCCTTGTTTTGGTTCCCTATGCTCCCCATGCTTCTAGGCTACCTCGTCTAAGCGTAGTCCCTTAAGAGCCCTGAGACCAAAACACACTATATCTTTGATGGGTCATTACTCGACTCAGGCACCTAGAGATGTTCTGTCATATCCTACACCTACAATAGGGAACCTCTACGAAATCCTATTCTAATTTTTTCCATATCCTTTTGGTGTTCTCATTGTCCTATTGTTTGCAAATGCATAAAATATTGTAGTCTGAGTTAGTGTAAGGTTGTCCATTACCAATCACGTGAATAATATATGTGGTTCATACAATATAGGTGGTGAAATGAGAATTTTAATAAGATATTTTTACAATATAGGTGGTGAAATGAGAATTTTTGTTTGTTGTTCCTTTCTAATATTTAATTTCTCTTAGCTTCACTTGGCTTTGAGAATAATAAATTCTCTATTGATAGTGCCAACCATGTGAAGGTGGAAGAATTTTTGGCACCACTAACCTACATAAACATGTTAGTAAGAAATTAAATATAATTTTAAATCATACACAATTTAAATAAAATCATTAAAGTAAATATTCAAATTAAATTCATGAAGAACATACCTTTACAAATTCAATCCAATGAACCACAAGGATCAACTCTACTCTTGACATAGAACAAGAATTTCTTCATGATCTGATTCACAAACCTTCCACAAATTCTTGTTTAATGGCCTACCTTGATATTTGATCAATTTAATAATTGTTAGAAGAACCAAATGTGAATAGTGAAGTATCTTTCGATGTACTTCATAGTCTTCAAACAACCAAGTGTTTGATTTTTGATAGGATATCGTCAAAGCCAAGTTCCAGTGACTACCACTCACCATCAATGACTTTGGAAGTCAATTTTTTCCCCTCTACACAACAAGACAAGAAGTAGTTCATTCCCTCTTCGTTAAATTTCGTCGTAATAACTACAAAAATGTTCCCTACATCACAAAGTAAAACTGAAGTCAAATTTAAAATACATTAAGAGTTGATCATTTAATAATTTATAAATCTAAAACATGGCATGTACATATATGTATGTACCTTGTTGCACTAAATCAGAGACTTAGTCAAAGTCAGGTGATGTTGTCATTTGATTTGAAGACAATGAAAGTTGTAATGCTCGTGGCACTTGATGTGTGTCGAGTGAATTAGAGATCTACAAGTCCATTCATCCACCCACTATGACTCACATTCATTCCACATAAAATCAATGCATAATATACAAAAACATTTCATGCACCTAGTATAAATAGTCCAAGCATTTGCATCTAAACTACGGAATGAGTGCATATCACTTGATCCTACAACTATCATAAAATATTCAAATTTTTCCAGATGTTGTTCCTCTATCAATCAAAAATATCTACAAACCATTGATCTCTCTTGAGATTCATGGCCCAGATTCTTGACACACCAATAAACAATGTTTTTGCATCATTAATTTAGCACCATCCTTGAACTTTAACTCTTCTCTTGCAAGTGCTCTTTTCACACATTCTCGTGCACCATCATGCTCTCCTTTTCAATGCCCTACCTCGGTGAAAATCTAGATATATTGTATATTTATTTCTTTTTCATCTTTCTTAGCCAATAAAACATTCGTGCATTCTTGAATTGTGATGTGTAGTTTTCGACCAAATGTAATGTTGATTGAAACTAATGTTCCTCTCATTCAAGTTCACATAAAACACCTAGAAACACCCTTGTAATTTCCTATAGAATGTTTCGATCATCACCGATGTAGAAATGATACTCTCTTAATATTTTTGATCTTTCTTAGTGCTTTTTGGAGAGTGCATGAATGCTATATGCATGAAAATAACAACTTGCATTGAGTTATAATATTGAGAATGAACCTCCATTTGTGGCTGCAATATGTAATTCTCTACAAAGTCAACTACTAAAACAATAGTACCAAGTGGGAATGTGTCCTTTCTTAAATTGAATTGTTCATCCAACCATCGAGCTCTATGTGTGTGCCTTGCATACTCATAAATAATTTCCTCTTTAAATTTGACCATATATTTTGATACATGTAATTGTTTTGTAACAAGCTCACACCTCTTAGATTATTTTCCATATTTTAATTGATATGCCACCAATTTATATTTGTTGAAACCAACCAATTATTTCCTATTGAATCTATACTCTCCTCATGGATACAAATTTTCAGATTTGGCAAGCCACCACATATATTGCACGTTCCATCCAAACATGCTTTGTTATAAAACATTGTCTAGTTGATTTTCCACAAAATATTTTCGAAATAAATTCCTTGAACATTTTGGTGGGACATTTAATCCACACTCCGTAACATGAGGTCAATATTTAAAACATGACTTATTTGACAAAAAAACATCATAATGCATTGAAAATTTAACATGATGCTTGTAGAATAACAAGTGGTACATGAGTGCTTGATTTTCACATAAACGGGTTTTCATTTCAAATAATCTTTGGCTAATGTTAATTTGTGGATTTTCATTCTTAAACTTAGAGAACAATTGTGTTTGAGACATATCTAAGAATTTTTTTGCACATGATTCACGATTACGAGAACCTATTCTTCTTTTATTGTATCTCTTCTATTCGGTGACACCCTTGTGTTCTCATTATAAAATTTTACAATTAATTATTTTAGAATATCAAATGTATTCTTGTCTTTTCATGGAAGTCTCACTGAGAAATCCCAATAGTTAGTGTTATTGAATTACTCAAGACGTTTACGTCTCTCTATTGCTTTCATTGGTGTTTTTTTGTTTAGCTTCAAAGGACTATTTTTTTTTCTAATCAAGCATTTATTAACTATTTTATCACTTACTATACAGTTACTAAGTGCATGTCGTGTAACATTACTATATTTGGTGTGTCTTTTGCCACTGCATTTGTATGCTTTATGTATGTTTTCAACAATTGACACATTTTGATCAACAACATTAGATGTTATTAACCCTAGGGTCTTCATTATAGGTCTCATCTTAATTAATTTCATCAATGTAACAAATAATTGACATCTTTTTGTGTCATTTAAATTCTCAAAGTAATTATCCCAAATTCCCCTAGCTTTTCTTCTCACATTTCATTCAGACATTTTGATAGGCATTTGTTTTATAATGTTTTCAACAATTTCATTTAAGTGAATTGGTTTTCTTGCAAAATGGAAGCAGGTGTTCTTAGAGGTGAAGATTCATTTACAAGGTTACTTTCTTCATTTATTCTTTTCATACAAATTTCGGAGTTAACATTTGGATTCTCGTAAAGGTTCAAAATTGGATTCATATTAATATCTTCATCCATACAAACATTATCATTCAATTCAATATCATTATTCATTGCAAAATAATTATTCTCTAAATTTTCATTATGTATTTCATCCATATTTTCTAATACATTAGCTATATTTGATATAGCAGATGTACCTTTCCCTGCATGAAGTTTTTGCATTCTCTTCAATTTCTTTATTCTCATCTCTTCCAATTACTCTGGTGTCTTGTTCTTGACTTTCCTCTTTTCCTTAGCTCAAATGTTATCACCCATGATTATAAAAATTCAACTAGTGGGGTAGGGACAAAATGAACTAATAACAAACTATGTAAGAATGTACAGAAAATTACAAACCAAATAGAGTGGATGTAGAAATCTTGTGAAAGAGATGAAAGGGATCTTGGGGGACCACAATGTATAAACAAATTATAATGCGTACGTGTTATGATTTTTCCTTTTTCCAACCCATGCCTCAAGGCTTGGGATCCGGTTTGGATCCCCAAGCCTAAGGCATGGACTTGCACAAACACAACAAACCACGTGTTTTGTAGGAAAATGCAAAAAACCAACTTCTGCTATGATAAATCAACATAAATGATCGATTCGTTAAAAAAATCATACCATGACATAAAGAAGAGTTTCTTCTTTGTATAAATATTATTTTTCAATTTTTATAACAAATATAAGGTTTCCATATTATTTATTTTCTAATTATTACTTTTTATAGCAATTTTTTGAAGTTTAAATATGTTTATCTTTTGTCATGTATCTTTTTTTACTAATCAAAATTGAATAAAAAATTATAGGAACAAATAAGGACTAATTCTATACATATTTTAAAAAAAACTATTTTTGATATTTTTGAGGTAGTTAGGGGGCACGTTCGAGCTCCATTATTTTTCAAAACATAAAGTTTCGTACTAAAAAAATCATTAAAAAATACTCGCTAAAAAAATCTAAAAAAATCTAACACAAACTAGATGTCCTACCTATCTTTCTACTAAAGGGTTTTCAAAAATACTAAATAGCGATCAAAAATGGTGGGGGCATGAAAGTCACTCTATTATGTTTTTTAACAAAAACAGGAGCACCTGTTCATATTTTACTTATTTGACCCACTTAAACTTGTCTGTTTTCAATAAAATTTAGTAGCTTAGAAACTAGACTCAAAATTCTATGATTCATATTTCTACAACATCTTCCAATTTTGAGTGTAACTATGTTGAAAAAATCATACAAGTTGAAGTTTTTATTTTTCAAAAAAATGCATCCACTTAAGACCCCCTTTTGGCCACCCAACTTGGTGCACTTACCCAAACACAAGTTTGTAAAGATATGTCTACTATAATCATCGCATAACTTGAAATGATATGAAAGGCACATATTTTTAGCATTGATTTTGTAAAATCTGACAGTAGGAATAGTTGTGTCAAGGAAGGATTTGGATAGGTGCATCTCTCATATATGTCAAAGATAGTTCACTTGTACCCACAAAAAAATGAATTCTCAGTAACATTACAAAGGATGTCAAATCCTCTTTATTTTGAACCACATTTGAGTCCCATGTTAATAAAGTCATATGCATCAAGTATTCTCCTCAACACCTCCATCTATAGATGAATTACCATGTTGTAATATGAGGATAAGTAGAAAAAATTAACATATTCTTGGATATAATGCTAAAATTTTAATCTATATTGTGTGAAAAAATGAACATATTTCCTAGGATGTTCTTTGAGGTAAGTGTTATCCAATTTTGTACACATGAAAAAATTGGACTAAGGTCCTATTAAAATCAAATTATGACATTGGTCTAAGGGACCTGGACCCACTTCCAGTCATCATGGAGATACCACAATTAAAATAATTAATAAATTGATAAGTGATCTTGCCTAGCCCAACTTGGTGCCAACTTGATGTGTAGCCCGTGATAATTTTGTGGTAGCTCAAAGAGGGCTCAGTTCACGTAGTGAGTGATTCACAATGGTTCGATGCAAGGGGCTCAAGATCATTAGAAAAATAAATGACATAACTCAGAGGTTCAAACTAAGGGAGACTAGGAGGAGCTCGAGTGAGTCGGTCATTTTGGAACTCGAATGGGATCTTGAAAAATTGCTCAACTCGGGTCCCAACTCAGTGCTAACTCATGGAGGTACTCAGTTGTAACAAGTCGATCTAGTCAACGGAGCTTGAAAAAGAAAGGTGAGTCAGGTTTAGACGATGGCTTAGTCAATTCAACCAATGAGTCGAAAGTTTAGAGCTCTCTTGACTAAGCTCTTTGATGTTGATGTGAGGATGTCGGTGTATCGAATCATGTTAAAAACTCATTCAACTAAGTGGGGAAAATTATCTGAAGTGAGCTCATGCATGACTCGATGTATGGTAATAGCTTGGTTAGGAAAGTTCTCTGTTGTAAGAGTTCAAAGGGGAAATCAAGCGAGCTTGTATTTTGGCCTAATTCAAGAGGGACAAGAAGATTTCAAACTCGGTCACAACACCATAAGGACCACAAAGAGCAACTCATTTCCAAGCAAAGGAGTATCTCATGATTGAGCTCAATAGAGTTACACAAGTTGATTGAAGAGGAATCTTGGTTTGGGCTCGTTGTGGGACGTATTTTCATGACGTGTGTTTTAGGTCAAGCTTAGACCTTCAAGTTTGGGGAAGAGTTTGTTATTTTTTCCAATACATTGACAATCCGGGTCAGAGATTCCACATCAGATTTTAATATGCAATTTTCCAAGAATGTGGGGACTTTGGGAAATATAAGCCATACAACCGCGTCGATGGATGGCCAGATGGTCTTCGGTCCCGAGTTTTGTTATGCCAAATGCGGAGATCCATGGGTAATTCACCAAGTGGGGATAATATGATGGAAATTTTTCTTGAGAATTCCATGCAACAAGGAGTGGTCCGAGTCGATGTGTGAGTCACCAGGGGAATTAAAGTAACGATTGTGAATCGGGAAATAATTCATCCTCCAAACGATGGGTGAAGATGATGGTGAGACCGAGCAATACGATGATGGTTGAAGATTGGTCGACATTGGAAAAAGTATCGAGTTCTAGGCTCATCAGATCACATGATGCACAATATCACAAAAGGAGTTTCCCAACGTTGATGCATAAGGTAAAGCTTGGCAATGTGTTCAGAGGAAGGAGCTCAACATTACAAAATAGATAGACATTCCAAGGAATGGGAGCTCGTAGAATGTAAGGTAAGTTGGTCAGCTAAATGAGGAGCATTTCAGGAGGAACTCGGCGTTCGTAGGGATTACAAACTCTTCGCAAAGGGATAAGAGATCTTGGTAAAACAATGGTGAAGCCCAAAACATGAGTTTCAACATCAAGTTTGAGGAGAGAAAATGCAAGGCACAAAGCTTAGTGAACGAGAGAGCTTACTCAGTATTGACTCAGTGTGGGGCTTGATGCGTGAAGATGGAGGGAATCTTGGTAGTCAAGTGATTCTGAGTAATTCAGATTGAAGCGAGGTAATATGACATAAGGTGGCTCCGCGGTGAATATGTGCGTTAAAGATAGAGCCCAAATTTCAATACAAGTGTGAGCACTCAATGCAAAGGAGCTTGATGCAAAGGAGGAGAAAATTGGTAGCTTGGTCATCACTAGAATGGAAACTTGGGGCTCAAAACATTGGCTCATTCAATATGAATTGTAAACATGTCATGTGAAGTGAACCATGTAAAGACTATGAGCTCAAATCGGCGTTGGAGTATGGAACTCAGTCGAGGCCCTAAGAATAGCTCATAGGCCAAGCTATGAGATGACAAGGGCAAGTCCTTCCCAAGTTGAAATCATGTTGCAAGAGGGATTTCATTCGATTTTGGTATGGGAAAAAGGGCCACGTTGACATTCACGCATACAACGGGCAGTGAAGGATCTGAGCTCGTTCATAAGGAGAATTGTGTACCTGATGAAATTACCACTCGTGTGCTTGAGTTTGGTTGAGGTTAACTCAACAAAGGTTCAGACATTAAAAAGAAGACCAAGATCTTGCATGGCTTAATGAGTCACGAGCGTAGCCAAGTATTGGGAGGCCAAGCCCAGTGGAAGAAACAGATGAATCAGCTAAATGAGGAATGAATTGGGCTCTTTGAACTCATGACGATCATTTTGTGATGCTTTTGATGCTCGGCGACGAGAATGGAACTCGATGCACATGGGAAGGCGAGGCAGTCCGAGAATTAGGAAAGTTAGTGGTGAAGCTCAAAGAATTAATGTAAAGGAACTTGGCGATGATGGTGGATTGACTCAGCATTGGGCCCAATATCAATATATTGATCTCATCGCGGAGATTTGCTCGAGCTTGAACGACACATCAAGCTCAACTCTACTATGAAGTGAATTCGGTGAAGAGCTCATTAAAGAGCTCGGTGGCTTTGTGGAATTTCATTTGTGGTGAAGGGTGGAGGAGCTCGAGCCTAACTCGGTGAGTTGGCTCGACAAGCCAACCACCGAGTTGGGCTATTTTTTTACCATTTCTCATTGACCCCCTCCTCAAGTCAAACCGATCAACGGGGTCCCACCATATTTTTAAATTAAATTAATTTTTTTATTTTAAATATTTTATTAATAATATTTATTATTATTATTAAAATATTTTATTTAAATATTCCTTTAATTAATTGAGAGGATTAGGTCAACATGAAATTGATGACACATGATGGAACCTTCTCAAGTGGTTCAACCAACTGTAATAAATGAACAATAATGTGTCTTCAATTTAGGAAGAGAATTTATGACTTATTTTCTCTCTCTCTCACTTCTTCTATAAATATAAGTTGGAAGCTCATTCCAATGGGTTGGACAAGTTAGACTTCTGAGACAAGTGTATATTTTTCAAGAATCCTCTTTCTTCTACAAGTTGTTCTTGTATGTTGAGGGAACTTTCAAGCCTCCTTTCAAGACTGTAATGGAAACCATTTCCTCTTTTGAATGTATGATGCATTGTGCATGTTGTTGAAGTAATAAAAGTGTGTGTTTTTTGACTAATATTGGTCCTTTCATCCTTCTATACTTCTTTATGCCTTTCTCATGCTTGCAAGTACACTATGCAAGTTCAAGTTTCTATTACAAGTTCTTGGAGTTATGTTCTTATCAAGTGGTGGATTATTGCATGTAGTTGAGTTGTGGTGCTTGTTCACCCTTCTCAAGTTCATCCTTCTTCACTAGAAGACTGATAGATTGTTTTTCTTATCAAGTTTAACAAAGGGAACACATGCTTCCTAGTCTAGTGGTATTATGTACCCTCTCTAAGTTACAGTAGGTGAAGTTGACTTGTGGTGCACACACCCTCTTCAAATCAACCCTTCCTGAGTCTAGAAACACCCTTTATTTGGTGCATCACCATCCCTAGTATAGTTTCATTTCTTGCAAATATATTTCCCTAAAACCCATGAAAATGTTAGCATAGGTCTAGATAACCACTTTATTGCACTAGGAGTAGTACAACACTTAGTTTAGGAAGAGGAAGTCAGCCTTCTCTAAAGGTTCACCTTGATCCCAAGTCCCATAGCTTGAGAGGTGATCCCATGTTTCCCAATCACACATGTTCACATTCTAGCTATTCAGAGGGTGAAATGATTTGGAAAATACAGTTTTGGCATGCCTGGTGGGACAAAGTTGGTACTTCTCTTCTCACTTGCACAAATCAAAGTACCTAGTGACTCTATATCTTTGGATTTCAAATCTTAATGCGTTAACTTATGCGATTAATTTAGACAAGATCTTCTTCAAAGGAAGGAAATTATCAAAGATATCAAACTATTCTTATCTCCTCCAAAGAGAAGGAGAAAAGTAGTTTATACATCACCAATTGTAGGCTTTACCCCGTAGGGGTCATTCAACTCCTCCTTAATGACAGTTTCCTCCACCCTAGGAAAAATCAACCTTTCATTACTATGGTGAGGAACCAAGTTTTTCCCCCTTTCAATGCAAGAAGTCCTCTTTTATTGGCTCAATGTGACCCTATACCTATTGTAAGCACTCAAAATTTACCCTTCTACATAGGGGAAACTCACATTACTCTAGTGGAACATATTCTTGATGTAGCCAACATTTGTGTAGTACATAATATCATAGAGGACAACGTTGTGATTAGACTTCTTGCTACCTCTTTTAAGGGAAAAGCACTTCAATGGTTTCGAGGGTTAAGTGTTGGTACTATAACCACTTGGGATGAGTTAGGAGAAAATATTTGTAAACAATTTGAAGACAAGAGTGATCACTGTCACTCTTGGAACAAATCACTACCATAAAGAGAGCTCCCCAAGAATACATGAGTGATTTCAACTTCCGATTCCACAGACCTGGAATAGGATTTTGATACTCATAAAGCTTTCTTCAAATAATGCATTCTTGTACTATTTGCGATCCTTGAATAATGATGTAGTAGTTATGATCTAGTCCATGGGAGGGACTATACTACCTGATGCCTACGAAGTTTCCATAAAATCAGAGAATTCCTTGATTCAAGCTAGAAAGATAGCTCCACGACTACCAATGTTGTTTTCTCTGATCTTATGAACAATCATCCTACCATTGCTCCTATTCTATCAGCCTCCAAATAACTGAGCTCAGTCTTCTCCTACCTCTTCAAATGATCTATTTGAAGTCAAGTCAAGTCTTTGCAAGATTTTTGGAATGAGCTCATTGCACTCAAGAGGAAAATTTTTCAATATAATCATCCATATCAGCCACAAAATCAGCAATATCAAGCTAACCATCCTCCTTTTCAAGGGAACAATCAACCTCAAAATCAAACTACAAGTCAAGCTACGAATGTCAGGCCTTTGAACTTTCAAAACCCTCTTGTTGCTAGCTCATCAAGAGCCATAATACCTATCCAGAATAATCTAGTTCAAGACTATGAATGGTGTTATCCTTATTCTCAACCCCACAATCAAAATATTTTTCTAACTAGAGTTTTGAGCCAGGACCTTATGGTTCAAAGCGTATTTTATCTCCAGATAGAAAAAAATTTCATCTACGTAGGAAATAACAGATCAACCACAGGCACCTGAAGAAACCACTTTGCTAAATTGGAAAGCAGAATATTTTTGGGTTGAATACAGATCCCTCATCAGTGGCGGAAAACACTCATTCCAAAAAGAGCAATGGAACCTCAACCTTCCAAATCTGATCAAGCATCCACTTCACATCCTCAACCACAAGTGACGGTTGATAAAGATGTGGGAAAGAAGTCACCAGAAACACCTGTTAGCCAAGCTATAAGGAAAGAAGGTTCTTCAAGCATCACAATTCCGAATAAGCACTTTCCAAAAGAGGATTCTAACGCCCAAAGAAGTCTCAACAAATTTGGAGAAATTCCCTTCAACATAGTAGAACAAATGAAGAAGACCAACCTGAGCATTACCATGTGGGATGCACTCTCAATTATTTCTCAAAAAAAATTGTTGAGAGGTTCTCGAATAGTTTTGGTATAAATGATAGATCATCGGTCATGGAATAACAACCACTACAAGTTTGTGTCAACCAAAAGGGAAAATTATTCCTAAGGCAAACAAACCACCACCATTCTATATTTCCCTAATCATTGGCGACCACCTGTACATAATTGCATGATCGATTATGATGTCAGTAGCTTGGTCATGCCCAAACAAATTGTAGATGTACTAGGCATACAATATGTGCTAGTTGCAAGAGGAGTTGTTCAATTGGATGGCACAACCATTAAAACTATTGGAGTTATCAAAGGACTTCAACTTACCATCCATGCATGCCCAAGTTTTTCATTCACCCAAGACATATCATTCATTGATCTCCCTCTTCTTTTTCATCTTCTATCACGAGATTTCACTGCCAAGATGGGTGGTTATCTATCGGCTGATTGGTCACATATGATTCTCAGACTCGATACAGAACCAAAGTAACTATAAGGGAAAAACCAATCTTCCATAATCATGTAGAACCCTACATTCTAGTCCTATAAATGGGAATTATACCATCGGTGATCCAGAAGAAGAAGATGTTGATCATGAACTGACCACTCTTGTTGAAGAATTCCCGATAATGTGTTGGATGAAGTGAGTGGAGATCATCAGTATGATCCCTACGCTGATGTGTTGGTAGAGGAAGAAGTTGTTTTGTTTCTATTGGAAGAGACAAGATTGGGTACATACTTGCATTCATGAAGAAGGTATGATCATACCACAACTTGTCAAAACACAAAACAATTCTAAAGGATTGTGGAAATTGTTTTTCGATGTCTCGAGAAGTAATAATAAATCTGGTGATGATGTTATGTTAATTTCTCTAGAGGGAGATAGTACTTTTGATCTTTCCAGGTTGCAATTTAGGTGCACTAACAATGTTGTTTAATATGAGGCCCTTGTGTAAGGAATTCAACTAGCTCAAAAGAAGGGAATCAAAGCCCTGACTATTTTTGGAGATAGTGAGTTAGTTGTTCATCAAGTAACAACATGCAATGCATCCAAAAATGATCTTTTAAGATAATACAAGAACCGAATCTAGCACTTGATTGAATATTTCGAAGTTTTTGGGATCCATGTGGTTCTTAGAAATAATAATCAAGATGTTGATAGGCTTGCTACAATTGGCTCGTAATACAACATACCTTTTGATATCATGAAAGAAGGGAAATGATTATAAAATGGTGGTTCCACCTACAGTCCCTGATAATGTGAGTAGTTGGCAAGTGTTCGATAGTGACAAACTAATTGTTCTTTTCCTATAAGCAGAGGCGAGTTTGCTTCAAAAAATCAAGAAAAGCTGCAAGAATCATATGGTGATCAAATCATACGATTGAAAAGATACAAACTACTAAAAGGATTAGTCACTCTGGAATCCATCTTCAATTCAAATGATCAAGCCGAAAGACAAAGCTCTAACATGGTGGTCAAAGAAGAATATTTTGAGGAATTCGAGGTAGCAAATGAAAAGTTTCTAAAGATCGGAAAAGTATGCACTCCTAAAGAGAAAGAAGCTTTTGTCAAAAATTTCAAGAATATAATGAAATTTTCACATGGAGCTACAAGGACCTGTGTGGTTTTGATCTAGGTCTAGCACAACATACCATCGAACTGGATCCTAATGCCAAGCCAATTCATCAAAAACAGAGGCCAATTAATCCCAAAATTGAGCCACTAATGAGAAAGGAGCTAACCAAACTCATTGAGGCCTGTATAATTTTTCCCATCAAGAAATCTTCTTGGGTAGCCAATCTAGTGCTCATAAGAAAGAAAATGGAGAGATTCAGTTATGTGCATGGATTTTAAGGACTTGAACTATGCCTCATTAAAAGACCATTATCCTCTTCCATTAATGGAGAAAATTCTTCAAATAGTGGTAGGAGCTCAAATATTTTCTTTGCTTGATGGATATTTGGGTTATAATCAAATTCTTGTCCAAGAATCTAATCAATTCAAAATGGCTTTCACTACCAAGTGGGGCACATATACTTACAACAAAATGCCATTCGGATTGTCCAATGTCGGGGATACTTTCCAAAGAGACATGGACATGGAATTTAAGGGACTAATCAATGATATCATTTTTTTTACCTTGATGATATAACTATATACTCTAAGCATGTAGAAGACCACATCATGTATCTAAGGAAAGTTTTCTAAAGATGTAGAGAATTTGGGGTTTCACTTAACCCCAAGAAATGTATTTTTGCAGTTCACGAGGGAAAGTTGTTAGGGCATGATGTTTCAGTGGAAGGACTGTCAATCGATCCAACTAGGATTCGATTCGATTATGTCCTTATCTCTTCCAAGTCACAAGAAGGGTCTTAAGAGTTTTCTAGGAACCATAAATTTTGTGTGGAGATTCATCCCTCAATTTGCGGTATTGGCTAAACCATTGACAACCATGTTGGAGGAAAATATTCCTTTCTCATGGAAAAAGGAAGGAAGGGAGATCATCAAGTCATCAAAACAGCCATTTCTCAAGCTCCCACACTGGTGAACCTCGTTTTGATAAATACTTTATCCTTTATGCTTTTGTAGGTAAAGAGAGCATTTCAGGTATCCTCACCCAACAAAATGACAACTTTGATGGAGCAACCAATTGCTTTCTTCAGTCAATCCCTAAAAGACTATGAGCTCAAATATTCATTCATTGAAAAAAATTATTTGTGATTATTCGAGCTTTGAATAAATTTAAGCACATGTTTTCCAACAAAAGAATTCATCTAATAGTGTCTCACCCAGGTGTCAAGGAATTTTTGTTGAACAAAGAGATGAATGAAAAGCATGTTGGATGGATCACGAAAGTGATGGAGTATGACGTACATATCAAAGTTACAAAAAAATTTAGAGGTAAAGGTTTGTGTCAACAAGATGCTATAGACATGGAATCAAAAGGTGATGAGGACGCAACACTCCTAAACACTGATGAGAGTGATGATCAAGTTGATTGGTTATCCAAAATGAATAATTTCCTCTTCTCAGGAGTATATCTTGTGAACATGGATAGAAATCAAAGACATAGTTTCCATCTTCAATCTATTCCATATGTTTTTTTAGATAATGTTCTCTTTTTCGAAAGGATTTGAACGGTGTTATCCTTTGGTGCGTGGGACCGAAACAGGTAAGTAAGATACTAGAAGAGTTTCACAATGGCCTATCTGGAGGACATTATTCTACATGAAAAACTTCTACCAAGATCATGTAAGCGGGATACTATTTGTAGGATTTGTTTAAAGATGCTCATATTTGGTAAGGAAGTGTAAGGAATGTGCCCTTTTCACTCGCAAGTAGAAGTTGGCAGCTTTTCTTCTACATCCAATTCAAGTGGATCAACCCTTTGTTAAATAGGGGTTGTACTTCATTGGAATGATTAATCCTCCATCCAGTGATGAAAATAAATGGGTCCTTATTAGAACGTACTATTTTACTCGATGGATAGAGGTAATAGTATTGAAGGAGAGTAATGAGAAGGCAATTCTTGATTTCTTGGAAGGTATAATGACAAGCTTCGGTGTTCCATTTACATTCATTTCATACAATGCAATGGATTTTATTGGTATGAAGTTGAGTGAATGGGATGTTAAAAATGGGGTCTACCTCAAGACTTCATCCAATTACTATCCATAAGGAAATGGATTGGCTGAGTCTAGCAACAAAAACCTCATAAGGATTATTAAGTGCACAATGGAGACTAACAGAGGACTTGGCATACACAGCTTAAGACTGCTTTATGGGTAGATCGGATCACACCTAAAAGGGCCATTAGAAATTCTCCTTTCATGCTCGTATAAGGAAGATAATAAAAACTTCTTCTCTCCTTAGAATTACCTTCTTTGGAGTTGGCTCATCAACTTGAAGTTATGGAGAATGATCCTTTGACAGTAAGGTTTTCTAAACTCATGGAGTTAGAAGAAGTAAAAAACAAGGCTATGAAGACTTTGGAGCAACATCAGGCTTAGGTTAAGAAATATTTTGACAAGAAAGTGTCCGATAGGAATTTTCAAGAGGGAGATTTAGTTCTCAAATGGGATGAAGATATAGCTAAACCATAAAGAACGCCAAGTTTTACACTCTCTGGAGTGGGCCATACATCATCACAAGTTGCAAAGAGGAGAATTCATTTCATCTATCCAGGCTCAATGGAGAAGAACTTCCCATTCATGTGAATGGGATACATCTCAAATATTTATTTTGAAATCATTCCACCCCTTGTACATATTTAGTTAGGTGTTTTATGCCAAGTGTTTATGCACATAGTTGTGTGTTGTTGTTCTTTTGCTTTCCTTTTTTTGTTGTGTTTTGTGTTATTTTGCACATTGTTTCATCATTAGAGGTTTTCAAGGAGAGGAAGGTTTAAAGTTTCCATAATATTTCATGATGCCGAGCATTCAATAGATTCGGTATACCTCATGCTTAGCATTCCAGGGAGGTCCAAGATCATATTTTCTCAAGGGGATTTTGAGATGTATCACAGAAGATCAAATTAATTTCAAGATTCCAACATTGACTCCATGCCCAATGGATGACTTAAGGCTACTAGAATCATGCTTAGTAGGAAATCATCCCTAAGAGGTCACCAAAAATGTTATCCAATTTTACACACAGGAAAAATTGGACAATGGGGTCCTATTACGATCAAATTACGACATTGGTCTCAGGGACCTACACCCACTTCTAGTCATCATGGAGATAACATGATTAAAATAATTAATAAATTGATAAGTGAGCTCACCTAGCCCAACTCGAGCTCAACTTGGTGTCAGCTTGATGTGTATCCCAATGCCAACTTGGTGCTAGCTCAAAGAGGGCTCGGTTCACATAGTGAGTGAGTCATAATGGTTCGATGTAAGGGGACTCAAGATCATTAGAAAAATAAATGACATAACTCAGAGGTTCGAACTAAGGGAGACTAGAGGAGCTTGAGTGATTGATCATTTTGGAACTTGAATGGGATCTCGAAAACTTTCTCAACTTGGGTCCCAACTCAGTGCTAACTCATGGAGGTACTCGGTTGCAACAAGTCAAGCTAGTCGATGGAGCTCGATGAAAGAAAGGTGAGTCGGGTTTGGACGATGGCTTAGTTGATGCAACCAATGAGTTAAAAGTTCAGATCTCACTTGACTGAGCTCGTCGATGTTGATACAAGGATGTCGGTGTATCGAATCATGTTAAAAACTTGGTCAACTGAGTGGGGAAAATGATCTGAAGCGAGCTCATGCATGACTCGATGCGTGGTAATAGCTTGGTTAGGTGAGTTATCTGTTGTAAGAGTTCAAAGGGGAAATCAAGTGAGCTCGTATTTTGGCTTGATTCAGGAGGGACAAGAAGAGTTCAAACTTGGTCACAACACCGTAAGGACCACAAAGAGAAACTCATTTCCAAGCCAAGGAGTATCTCATGATTGAGCTCAATAGAGTTACATGAGTTGATTGAAGAGGAAGCTCGGTTTGGCTCGTTGTGGGATGTATTGCCATGACGCGTTTGTTGTAGGTCAGCTCGGACCTTCAATTTCGGGGAAGAGTTTATTCTTTTTGCCAATACATTGACAAGTCAAGTCGAAGATTCCACATCAAGTTTTAATAAATGTAATTTTCCAAGAATGTGGGGACTTCGGGAAATATAAGCCATACAATCGTGTCGATGGATGGCTAGATGGTCTTCGGGTCCCGAGTTTTGTTATGCCAAACATGGAGATCCATGGGTAATTCACCAAGTGGGGAGAATACGATGGCAATCCATTGTGAGAATTCCACACAGAACGAGTGGTCTAAGTCATTGTGTAAGTCGCTAGGGGAATTAAATTAACGGTTGTGAATCGGGCGACGAGTCATCCTCTAAACGATGGGGGATGATGATGGTGAGACCGAGAAATACGATGAAAGTCAAGATGGGTCAATGCTAGAAAAATTATCATGTCTAGGATCATCGATCGAGTGATGCACAATATCATAAGAAGGAGTTTCCCGATGTTGATGCACAAGGTAGAGCTTGGCGATGCATTCAGAGGAAGGAGATAAACATTAAGAAGAGCTAGACATTCTAGGGAATGGGAGCTCGGAGAATGCAAGGTAAGTTGGTCAGCCAATGAGTAGCATTTCAGGAGGAACTCGACATTCATAGGGATGAAAAACTTTTCGCAAGGTGCATAAGAGATCTTGGTGAAACCGTGGTGAAGCCCGAATGGCGTCTCGGAGTTAAGTTTGAGGGCGATCAATCAAGGCACATAGTTTAGTGAATGTAGAGAGCTCACTCAAGTAATGACTAAGCATGGGCCTTGACATGTGAAGACAGAGGGAATCTCGGTAGTTAGGCGATGCTGAGTAACTCGGCTTGATGTGAGGTGATACGTCGTAGGGTGGCTCGGCGGTGAGTTCATGCGTTAAAGATAGAGCTTGAATTTAAATTCAAGTGAGAGCACTCAATACAAATGATCTCGATGGAAAGGATGAGAAACTCAATAGCTTGACCGTCAATGGAATGGAAACTCGGGGCTCAAAACATTGGCTCGGTTAATACGAATTGCAAACGTGCCATGCGAAGTGAATCATGTAAATACTATGAGCTCGACTCAACATTGGAGTATGGAACTCAGTCAGGCCTTAAGAATAGCTCGTAGGCCGATCTATGAGATGACAAGGGTGATTCCTTCCCGAGTTGAAATCACGTTGCAAGAGGGAGTTCATTCGAGTTTGGTATGGGAAAAAGGGTCGCATCGACATTCACGCATACAATGAAAAGTGAAGGATATGAGCTCATTCATAAGGAGAACCATGTACGTGATGAAATCACCACTCGTGTGGTTGAGTTTGGTTGAGGTTAACTCAACAAAGGCCAAGACATTGAAAAGAAGACCGAGCTCTTGCATGGCTTGATGAGTCACGTGCGTAGCCATGTATTGGGAGGCCAAGCCCAGTGGAAGAAACAAATGACTCAGTCGAATGAGGAACAAATTGGGTTGTTTGACCTTGACGGCGATCACTTTGCGATGGTGTCAATGCTCGGTGATGAGAATGGAACTCGATGCACATGGGAAGGTGAGGCGGTCCGAGAACTAGGTGAGTCGGTGGTGAAGCTCAAAGCATACATGTAAAGGTGTTTGGCAATGATGGTGGATTGACTCAGCATTGGGTCCCAATACGGAGTTGAGATCTCATCAAGGCAAGGAGATCATGCTCAATAGATTGAACGATGTGGCGATGAGCTCAACACAAAGTTCAAATCTGATATGAAGTAAACTTCGGTGAAGAGCTCATTAAAGAGCATAGTGGCTTCATGGGGAGCTTGTTCACAATGAAGGGTGGAGGAGCTTGAGCCCAACTCGGTGAGTTGGCTCGATGAACCAACCACCGAGTTGGGCTATTTTTTTACCATTTCTCATTGACCTCCTCCTCTAGTCAAACCGGTTAATGGGGGTTTCACGATATTTTTAATTAAATAAATATTTTTATTTTAAATATTTTATTAATAATATTTATTATTATTATTATTAAAAAAAATATTAAAATATTCCTTTAATTAATGAAGAGGATTAGGTCAACAGGAAATTGATGACACATGATGGAAACTTCTCAAGTGGTTCAACCAGTTGTAATAAATGAACAATCATGTGCCTTCAATTTAGGAAGGGAATTTATGACTTCTCTTTCTCACACACAACTTCTTCTATAAATGTAAGTTGGAAGCTCATTCCAATGGGTTGGACCAGTTAGACTTCTGAGACAAGTGTATATTTTTTCAAGAATCCTCCTTCTTTTGCAAGTTGTTCTTATATGTTGAGGGAACTTTCAAGCCTCCTTTCAAGACTTTGTAATGGCAACCATTGCCTCTTCTGAATGTATGATGCATTGTGCATGTTGTTGAAGTAATAAAAGTTTGTGTTTTGTGACTAATCTTGGTCCTTTCATCCTTCTATACTTCTTTGTGCCTTTCTCATGCTTGCAGGTACACTTTGTGTAAGTTCAAGTTTCTATTGCAGGTTCTTGGAGTTATATGATTATCAAGTGGTGGAGCATTGCATGCAGTTGAGTTGTGGTGCTTGTTCACCCTTCTCAAGTTCATCCTTCTTCACTGGAAGACTGATAGATTGTTTTATCTGATTGATTTTAACAAAGGTAACACATGCTTCCTCATCTGTGGTATTTTGTACCCTCTCTAAGTTGCATTAGGTGAAGTTGACTTGTGGTACACACACTCTCTTCAAATCAACCCTTCCTGATTCTAGAAACACCCTTTATTTTGTGCATCACCATCCCTAGTATATTTTCATTTCTTGCAAATCTTTTTCCCTAAAACCCATGAAAATGTTAGCATATGGTCTAGATAATCACTTTGTTGCACTAGAAGTAGTACAACACTTAGTTTAGGAAGAGAAGCCGGACTTCTCTCGAAGGTTCACCTCGAACCCAAGTCCCACAAATGACTTGATAGGCGATCCCATATTTCTCAATCACACCAAATGTCCTATTCACATTCTCGGCTATTTGGAGGGTGCGGTGATTTGGCGACAATAGTAAGTATTATCATCTCCTTCACCTTAACTCAAAGATCAACAAATAAATAATGAATTATGAATCCACTGGAGCTTGTACAACATAATTAATGAAATATTGAATCCCTTGTACAACATAATTAATGG
This sequence comes from Taxus wallichiana var. yunnanensis, assembly GCA_018340775.1. Taxonomy (NCBI): domain Eukaryota; kingdom Viridiplantae; phylum Streptophyta; class Pinopsida; order Cupressales; family Taxaceae; genus Taxus; species Taxus wallichiana. The sequence continues at coordinate 958,171,907 of CM031239.1, read as the reverse complement.
AATATTGAATCCCCTGATGTATACACAAAATATTAGAGGCTATTTATGACCTCTCACATAATTTTGTTATGTTTAAACTTAGAAAAAAATCTTAGATGTTTCTTTCGGAAGAAAACATCTATTTAAATTCATCATAAAATCCAAAATACCACTAGAAAAATATTTTGTCCAATGAAAATTGAGAAATAAACTATTTCAGAAATGATAATAAATATGTATATTTCAAAAACATTAGCTTAAATATATCAAATTATAGCAGAAAATATATTATTGGTTTGTGAGGTTCAAAATATTTGCTTGATTAAAAGCTTTAAAACTTGCTTTTGGCAGTATAAAAACATGCAACTACTCATAGCATTCATTAATGCTTATTACTAATACTTCTTTCAAAAAAAAACTATTTAATCATATAAAAATTAACTATTATACTTATTTTATTTTTATTATCTTAAAAAAATTGAGTTTATTCTCTTATGGATGATATTTTAAAAAAAAAAAAAAAACTTAAATCAACCTTTTTGCAGTTTTTGCTTATTCAAAATTCATTAAATTTGTTTTAACCTAAAAACTACTTAAACATTTAAACCTTCAAATCAATACAAATCCATATCAATCAATTTTTATATAGTAAAATGAGGAGATACCTTACAGATTTATCTGTGTGCAAGGTTGTTTTAATTCGTCATGGTACTGATTTTAGAATGGCTATTAGCCCGAGTTCCGTTTAGTACAATTCCTGTAACATTCTCTTTATTAAATTATGCACTCACTGCAGCTATCCAATTACTGCTAAATTTACAACTTTAACTTGGGTTTCAACCTGGTTAACATCTCTGGATCTCAAATGAAGTGCTTGTATTATCATGCAAGGAAAATGACGGGTCTGAAGCTGAAAGGCCGTTTTGGATGTAAGCAGCTTTGGATTTTGAAGAAGGGCTTAACCCGGTTCGTGGGTATTTTGTTTGGCATGGGTCTATTTTTTTAAATTTAATTATTTATTTTTAAAAATTGTAATTTAGAAAATAATAAAGAATTTTTATTAATAAATAAAGAATTATATTTATATTATTTTTAATGGTCGAAAAAATATATAAATAAGTTGAACGAGTGTAAGTATATATAGAATTTAGCTACACAAGGAGACAAAGCAATCAAATAATCAGACTATTATTTATTATAACGTGTAATTTTTTGGGTAATAAATGGGGTATATGAAATAGAGACAAGTTTAGAGTTTTGGTTATATGAATGGAATATAAATGAAATGTAATGAGAGATTATTATGAGCACGTAAATCAAGTCATAAAAATGAGTAAACATTTATAGCACAAAACAGTCGAGCAAGATTAAATGAGGTGTGATAAGCAAGTAAAGATATCAATACATTATGTGAATAGTAAATGGTGGATATAATTAGCTTATAACGTGGAAATATAGATATGAATGTACATAAATGTCATACAATTAAATAATAATGATGCAAATGAAAGTAGAAGTGTATAGATGTGGTAGGTGTGGTAGTAATAATTCACATATCAAAGCAGTTCATAATGCTTACAAAGAATATTGAGTATATGTGATTAAGAAAAGGTATGGAGTTTGAGTGATTATATCATATTAATCTTTCAATTTTTGAACATATACACTATATCTTATAGTTATATAAGCATGTATTGATATTTATAGGTCATGTGGAAAATATGTCATTAATAAATTTTTACTCTATAACATAGAGGAAATAAACATGTAGGTTGTTGTTTACGAGCATAATAAAGAGGGGCATGCCACGGCTAGAAGTGTAATTATTGTTCTAAACTATTTATTACCTTTATATGTTCCGAGACTTTTCAGTGCATGTTTCTTTTTTTTGTAACTCACTGGTAACTATTTTCTCAATATTCATTCATATGAATTGAGTTACATTACACCTTTGGTTTAATCGAGTTATAGTCAATTTAAGAGGGGAGAAATGTTATGCGACAAATTCCCAGAGAACAAAGATATAATTTTATCCTTTTAAAGATTATATAAGTTTTAATCCCTCCTTTAAAAGAAGTTTGGGAAAACTCTTATTACTCCTCCCTATTTAAAGGTGTTTCTATATACATATTTCCCACCCTATTTTAAAGGGCGTCTTCTTTTATAATTTTTGCTTAGAATTAATCTTTGTAAAATAATATTAGAACTTAATTTTATGTCTTTTCTCTTGATTAAATAATTTTATAATAACTATTTTCTTTTCAAATCAAATAATATTCTATCTTTGTTTTCGGGAATTTGTCACATAACACATTTGTACAAGGACTTGTATAGAATTACGCAAGAGGATCATGGTGGTGGGTTAGGAGCCACTACTTTGTTACATGTGTGGGCATATGAACATATTCCTATGTCGAGACCACTCAAGAGCCATTTTTTTATTGGGCTCGACCTAAGATATTCACACTCATGCGGTGGTTAGGAACCCATAGTAGGAGGATGGGTACAACCGCATATAGGTCATTGATAGATCAAATGGGCCCTTGGGCCATTATATAGAGACCGTATAGAGACTATGACAGATGAGTAGAAGATGGTGTGAGTTGTGGTGCATATGACACACCATGTGGTTAGAGGATCGTTTCTCAAGGGTGACATAGTTGTTCCAGAGTGAGAAAGTACCCGGTAAGTTTGGCATGGCCCAAGATGTGCCCCCAGATGTTCTCGTGGGAGGTGGTATGCTAGAATGGGTTGATCCTATTACGGAAAGCATGCCCATTTCTTTGATCCAGCTTTTATAGTAGCGGCAACATGCATGGTTTTGTTGAGTGAGTGCGATGAGGCTCATGCATAAGAAAAGCAAGAAAGAGAGGTCGTATGAGGAGGAGGAGGCCTATCTTATGACATAATTACACACTAAGGGGAGCTACAGGGTGAATATGCGGAGCGAGGCATTTACGGAGCTTGATATATTATGGATTCAGTTAGAGAGGTATAGTTTCCATCAAGGCTCTTAATTTGTAAAATGAAAAAGCTCGAATAGATTTAACATAGAGTGCAAAGTGTTAGGAAGTGTTCATCACTACAATCTCATCAAAATCATAAGTGCATTTTCTTACCCTAGTTTGTATAGGTTTGGTTCTTGAATTTGCATCCAATGGGAGATTGGAAAAGCATCCTGAGCTGACAAAGATGACAAGGAATGTCAGGATTGGGATTAAGTGAATGTTTTAACATTGTTGTAGATGTTGCCCATGGCATGGAATATTTTCATTATGATTGTTCTCTGTAAGTTGTGCATTACGATTTAAAACCTATTAATGTTGTGTTGGATTCAAATATGACATCCCTAGTGACTACTTTTGGAATATCCCATTTAACCACCGCTCCAAACTCCACATACTCGCCAAATTCATCAACATTTGCACTAAAATGATCCATTAGATACATTGCTTCAAGTAAATCTTACTCGAAATTTTAATTAATATAGTCATTGTATTTTTATTAATATCTTTTAAATATCGTCATGAACACAAATTATGGTAGAATATGGATTGGGAGGGATTGTTTCTATGGAGAGAGATGTTTATAGTTATGGAATTCTAATATTAGAGATGGTTACAAAGAAGAGGCCAACCGATGACATGTTTTTGGGAGACCTCGACCTAAAAAAAGTGGTTGACGTCGAGTTTTCCAGAGAGAGTATAGAAGATGTTGTTGATGGCGGGTTGTTGAGGGATGTGAATGTGAACAATGAAGAGAATAGATGTATTCTTTCTTTCATTAAGATTAATTTTATTTGCAGTAGTGAATATCCAAGAGAGAGACTCTCCATGATAGATGTAGCGAGGTCCTTATAGAGCCCGAGGGAATATTTCATGGGTAGTGAAGTTACTTTCAATTTGAGAGAAACCATATCATATCTCCTATGGAATATCAAATACAATCCCAATCCCATCGTGACATCGACGTCCCGATATTCAAAGATCTACGCTTTAGGTGAATTTGAATTCCACTAAGAACTATGAGTTCATTGTATATGTTGTGTGGTTTCAAATTTGTTTTCTTTCATGAAAATTTCCCTCAAAACTTGTATGATATTCCATTTCACATGCATGAATTGTACTAGTTATGAAAATATAATGCAATATATAGATTGGAGTGATGTAAATTGTGTAGTATATATTGTCTTATTTATGGCAATTTTTATGCATAAAAGTTAATTCTTTTTTCCTTTTCCCTCTTATATATTACTATTGTAACTTCCCACTATATTAAAAATATAAGAGAGTTATATTAGCAGGGGTGACTGGAGAACTCACAGTCCCATAAAAATGCCACGTAGATAATAGAAAACACCCAAAGTGTAAATAGAAAACATGAGAATTACATAATAAATGAGCACAATAGATACTGAACCGAAACTCGGGAGGAGGGGGATCATCCTGGGGAGGGATGTACACTCCACTAGATGGCTTAGCCAAAGGAGGTTCCACCTACTAACCATCTTGGTTGAGCATCTGCATCTACAATGGAACAATTATCCCCAACTAAAGGGTGGAGATCTAGCTAGAGGTTGAACACCGGGTGGAGGAAAGTCCCACTTTGTGGAGAGATATCGGTGCCCTTCCTCCTCGAGAGATGGGCTCTAAGCCAAACTGAGTATGATGGATCTTGAGGATGATATAAGGAGAGGCGGAGCGGTGGTCAAGATCAACACCTACAACATGGTCCTAGTGAAGGAAGTTGCCATGGTAGAGATGGTGAGGTGGTGGATGTAAAGGGTCCAGAGGGACCCAATTCATCATGCATGGCGCACTCCCCCCAAGGTGTGTAAGTAGCTCCTCCAAATGAGAAAATTCCCTCTTTTATATTAATGATGAAACAAATGAGATAAACTCGGATAACATTAACAATAACTCACCAATTTCAATGTCATATTAGTTTCAGTTTTAGTGTCATATGTATGGACTGAAGTTATGTAAAATGTTGAATATTATATCTTGTTAATGGCACTTTCTCATGTGGAAAATTAGAGTCCAATAAAATTAGAATGGTGTTTAATGGTATGGTCCAATAAAATTAGCTTATACAACGCTTAATGTTAACAACAATTCAAGATTAAAATATGATAAAACTAGCAATCGTACGTGAAAAGTACGATGGAAACACCGAAGGGGATAGATGGAAGAATTGAAACTTGAGAAAGGGAAAAAGAGAGAGGATGAGGGGAGATGAAGTAGGGGTTGGGGGCAGGAGAAGTGCATTGTGTTTCACTATATCGTGTCTATTTTGCTCCATTATTCATGTGAGTACAATTTTTAGTTAAAGGGAACAAACTAAAAAATTTGAGAAAATCCAAAAGTTTCCATGTTTGAGACCCTAACTAAAAATACTTGCTTCTTGGAGCACTTTGTAGCCCCCTTTTTAACTTAGAGACGAAGCAATTGAGGGAAACATCTGATGCATGAACAATCATATACTATTGAGTCATTTCAGCGGATGTTAGCACATGGTGGGCAAGCGAATATTTTTTACTGAGACTCCATTATTCATGCGCATGCAATTAGAGCTTAAAGTGGCCAAAATAAAAATTGGGGAAAATTGAAGACATTCTAGAGTAGAAACCCAACCACATTACTTTCTTTATGTGGCACTTTGCAACCCCATTTCAAGCACAGATAAACTAAAAATGGGGAAAATACAAAATAAAATCATATTTGAGAATCTACCAAAGAGCTTGCCTCTTGGAGCACTTTGTAGTCCCCCCTTTTTAAGCTTAAATATGGAGTAATTGTAGGAAAACATGCAAAGTGTGAATACGCATGGGTAATTGATTCCCTCTAGCTGTTAGCCAAACATGTATAACGAGCGAATGTTTTAGATTGGGAAACCATTATTCAAGTGCATGCAATTTGATATTAAAGTGGCAAAAAAACAATTTGGGAAAATTCAATAGGTTTTAGGATCAAAACCCAACCACATTGATTTCTTTGATATTTTGTATCATGTCATGCACGACATCAACAACCGCTAATATGGGAGTACCAGGATGATTTTCTAGTCTTTTTGTGCAGTTGAGTCTTTTTCTCAGAAATACGCAAATTTACTGGTTTTTCAAAGCCACATTCATGTCAAAGGTACCTCTTCATCTGCAAATATTCAGCTTTGAACGTCATGTTATTCTCTTTTGGTTTTGATTACTTAGATAATGAATAGGAGAACAGTTTCTCAATAATTATATGTACAATGGATCAATAATTCGTACAATATTTTTTTGGTGTGGGGAGATTATTAAAACCTTATTCGCCGGAGGGACCATCTTTGAAGTTGCCTTTCTTAGAAAAGTGTCAAATTCTGGCAGACTCTTTTCCTAACAAAATTTTTCTAATAATATTATTTTCTCCTATGCCAAAATAAATATTTATTTATTTGTATTTTTTTAATACCTTTGTAATAACCGCCTATGGCCAATTTTTTTATTTGGATGGAAAACATATTCAAAATGAATAATTCCAAATCCTTGAAAATATCTACATACACCATTTTTTTTAATTTAAAGTCAACTCAAAATGACTTCCGAAATATTCATTATGTTATTTAAACAATCTATATAATTAGAAACATCTAATTAATATATTATAATTTGATAGAAAGAGCAATTAAAATAATAGTTCTATTAATTTTTTTAAGTTATGTCAGCCACCGTTACCATTTTTGCTGTAGGAAATTTAGAAAAAAACACTTTTTAAAAATAAAAATATAATAGAACATCTTTAAATTCTCTCATTTAATAAAGTTCATAAAAATTATTCTCTCATTTATTTACTTTAATCTTATTTAATGTAAAATGTAAGATGAATGCTATATACTATAATACATTTCAGATAGAAATGAATTATTGTGGGTGACCATTGAAATCGAATCATCTCTTCCTCTGCCGACATATATGATATATATTTTAGCGACTGCGAGTCTGTCCGTTAAATCTAAACTTAACACATAAACCTAACAACTATTTAGAATGATATGTGTTAGTTACATCTTTGCCAACAAAACTCGGAGCCACCGCAATCACCAAGATTTTTCCTTTTTTTTACCTCCCTCCCTTCAATGGAATCTGACAGTTGTATTCAAAATCCCATTAACATATAAATCACAAATGAAAAATAAAACTTTGTCACCCTCATTCTAGGAAACGCTCTGCATTTAACTCTTGGGTTTTGGCATATCAATGGCTTCTGGTGCTTTGGAAAGTTCTGTTTTTTTCATTCTTTTAAGTAATATGCGAGACTGGAGTCTTAAAACATTGTTCATGGAATTTGTAGGGAGTTGAGGAGAGAATGAAGGACAACAACCTTGAAAAAGTAGGATGATGGTGTTCCTTCTCCAGTACACAAGGAGGATGAGATTGAGGAGGGGAAGCAAAAAAAATGTATCAGATGTACAAGAAAAGTTTGTAACTAACAAGCCAAAAAAGGAAGATGGGAAGGAAAACAAGGAATCATATGCAGAGAAGTTTGTAACTGACAAAGAAGAAGAGAATAAATTTGAGATGGAGAAAGGAAAAGATGTGAAGGAAGTTACAGTTCCAAGTCTAGGTCAGAGATCTTATGGTCCAACTCTGGCGTAGATTGCAATGCATCTGCAATTGCTAAACGTCCAGAGAAAATAATCAGCAGCTACCGGGGAGTATACCTGATATGTGGCCCAACTATCTCATTTCCTTCCACCGAGAGCAGCATGAATCCGAGCTCATCTAGGAAGCGGTGTTGTATGAATCGAAATGGTTGAATGAAGCAGACTAGGTGGTGGTGAACACGGGAATTGGAAGGGAGATGTTGCAACGACGTTATCTGTTAATGGGTGTATGTCAAAGCCAGGACAAAGATGAGGCCTGCAGGCGATTTATTCAATGGAGTGAGGATGGAAAGCCTTGATGGATTAGGCTTCCTCTGCCCTTGGGACATGTCGATTGTTCGAATTAATTCGTGCTGTAAACGAAGTTTTTTACGTGGAGGAAACGCAGACCAAAAACGCGGAATAAACGTGTGCTTACGAAAATCAACGAAACAGGCGCAGGCTTGGAGACATCCACGTGGAACTCTGTGGGCCGTCGAGATTTCAACGCATCTACGGATTTCTAATTCGAGCCGTTGATTTCTGACACAAGGAGGTTGAACTCCAAATAGTAACGCCTTTTCGGCGTAAATATCATTTCCATGATATTTTGATGGATGTATTTATTCCTAGATGTTTTTATTTATTTATTTTACATAATATATTATTTAAATAATGTGTATTAGTCCTATAATGACACTTGGAGGTGTTATTCTTAGTTAAATAACTAATCAAGTTGTGGGCAAGATTAAGAATTTAAATATTTTATAATAATTTTAGTTTTTGATTTTTTTTTATATTTGAAGGTCATTTAGCTTATTGGTAAATTTTTTTGGCTTACATAAATTCTATCAACGGTCAAGAATTAACATTATAATTTGTTATATATTTCTTCTAAAATATATATGTTTCCGTATATATATATAAATTTACTAATAATTAAAATTATTTTGGGATTTTTGTAATTTTGATCATCTATCATTTTGGACATATGCTCATCCTTAAAGTAAGTCCATCTTATTTGTTTTGACTCTTAGAAAATAAGAGGTATCATATAAACAACTATTGTAGGCATTATTATTTTTCTATATTTTATTCATCTTTAAATAATTACTCAATTTAAAAGGTTAAACACCACTTTGATGGTTCTTTTATATTATTATTAGAATTGATTTTGAAGTATATTTTTTTAATCGCCTCAAAGAGAGGAGCACTCACTATAGCTGCAATGTAAAACACTTGTGAGCCACTCTTTTGTGTGTTTCATTAATCATGAAACAAACAATTACACTCATAGAGCTGACAATGAAGATTACATGTAACTCACAGTGGTCACTTAGTTCATGTTAATGGATCCATATAATGAAATATACACATATTCAGAAATGAAAACTCATTTAAATGATACAAAGGATTTTAGTAAACACTTCATTACATAAGCAATTAGTTTCAATACATTCACATGAATGTTGTGCTTTGAATACAAACCCTTTACACCATATGCTTAGGATAGCATCCTATTCTATGCTGATTTTCTACTCTACTAACTTACTATTATATATCTTTGCATAAAATTCTCTATGTATATTCGTTACCTAGTTCTTATTAAACAAAAACGAAGGAAAGTGATATAACCTTTAACTTTTACAATAGTTATTTTATTCCAACCAATCACAAATAAGTATTTTGTAAGACATTTATTTAGAGGTAATTTCACAAAGATTTATTTTTAGATTTGTTAAATCTATAGAAGAAAAGTTGGGAAGGCTAAAAAATTATACTCATCCCATGACCTATCAACCATTATGTTAGTAAAAGGGTCACTTCCATTGTGACATCACTCTTATTGGCATAAGGATCATGATATATTTGGGCTTATATGTTACCAATGACTAAGCCAACCAGATAATGTGGGATTAGTTTTTTTATTTTTAAGGTTTTAGAGAAAAAGAAGCAATTCCAAGATGCACTAAAGAGGCATATCCAAATTGGGTAGTAAGCCATGAATCTACAGGGAATTTAAAAAAAAATTGTTTTTAGATTTTTTGAAGCCACAAAGGAGAGGGGAAGGACGAGAAAGTAAAAAAACTCATCGTGCAACCAATCAACCATTATATTAGTAAGAGGGAAACTTCCATTATGGTGTCACTCTATTAATATAAGGATCACATGATATATCGTGGTTTTATCTCATCACCGTTGATAAATCTAGAAAACCAATTTGGGATTAATGTTTGTCATCGAGTGAGCATTATAGAGTTGTAGAAGGAATTCTAAGATGCACCAAATAGGCATATCCAACTTGGGTAGTAGGGCATGTATTTGAAGGCAATATTAGAGGATTTATTTTTGGATTTTTTAAACCATGGAGGAATAGAGGGAAAGGACGAGTGAGTAAATATTCTCATTCCAAAACCAATCAACCATTATGTTTGTAAGAGGTTCACTTCTCTTGTGGCCAAAATCTTATTAGCATAAGGATCATGGTACATTGGAGTTTATATGTTATTGTGTTCCAATCCAGCCAATTGATGTGGGATAAAAATTACCGAGAGACACTTTTAGAGTCATAGAAGTAATTCCAAGATGTAATAACGAGGCATATCTAATTTTTATTAGTAACATATACACTTAGGAAAAAGTTATAGGATATTTTTTTCTAGATTATAAAACCAAATAGGAGGATACTAAGCTTTGAGTAAGCAAACATACTCATCACATAACCAAATAATCAAATTATATTAGCAAGAGTGATGCTTCCATTATGGTATCATCCTTATTGTCATAAGGACAATGATATATTGGGTTTTATATATTACCGGAGAAGAATATAATGTTGAGGACTAAAAGGAAAAATAATATCGTATTTTATAGATCAATTGGAGAAATCAATTTTACTTGAGGACATTAAGGGTTCTTTGCATAAATAAAAATATGCTCTTGATAGTATTATTTTGTCTTCACTTCCATATTGGAAAATAATATGGAAAGGAAATAGACATATGGATCAATTTTGAGGATAATTACGAGAGAATGGTATGACAATTTAGTTCACTCGAAGAGAGTGATTTATTTGGGATTCTCTTTAATAACTCTCCCATATATTATGTAGAAAATTCTTTTCTTATTATTGTGTATGATCAAAATATATTTAAACAGTTCTTATAATTATTGTCATTGATTTTTCACATTTTTTTTTCATTGGATAGTTTGATGACTTGTTCCAATAATTGATATTATTTTGTGGGTTGATATATATATATATATATATATATATATATATATATATATATATATGAGTATCTAACTCATATTATCATGAATAAGTCAATTTTCTTTATCAAAATGTTGTTGTACATGAGATTATAAAAGCAAAGAAATACAAATAGATGTACATGGGTAGGCATCCACCGGTCATTAAAATTTGATTAACATGTAGTATTTATTATATTGGGAAATGAGTTTTCCTATATTGATATTAGTGATATATTCAATTAATATTGTAAAAGGGTTGATATAAGGAGCCACATATCATTTTTAAGGCATCATGGAGAAATATTATAATTTGAGTGTATATTATAAATAGGAGGTTTCTGCATACGTACCCAAAATTGTAGGGCTATGCATCAGCCGTCAGAATGATGTTACACATGCCCCAATGATGATACAGGTCACCTCGCAAGGTGTTCGGAATCCAGGAAAGCTCGCCAAGTGTATGTTAGCATCCCAAGCATCTTGTTTAAGCTTTGTGTACTTCGCTTTATCCTCTACCTTTCTTTTTCTAAGCTTTTTGACCTTCAGTGATGAAACCGCCACCCGCTCAGGGCAGCGGTCCTTCACACATTTTCTAGCACGTTCTTTTGATCACGACTTGCGTAATTTTTCAACATTTACCAACTTTTCTCAACCGCCTTAGCTTGTATTAATGTTTTATGTTCCCTGGAATAGTGTTTCTTCATTGTTTAATGGTAAAAGAGTTCTAATAGGAATCACCTTTGGGTGAATGTGAAATCTATAAATAGCCAGCTTGTTTTCAAGCAAATGGCCCCTCAACTTCTCATTTCCATTGTTTAGTCTTTCAATTTCTTGCTTAGAATTCATTTTGTTTTCATGTTTTGCATCCATGCTAGTTTTCCTTTATTGTTAGAAGCCATTCGATCTTCTTGCTTCAGTCTTGTTCATTGTTGTTCATACAAATTAGTTTAGAGCAAAGTAGTGTCATTTGTAGATTGAATTCATTAGATTTGCAAGTTGTGTTCTTCACAGAAGGTAGATTCTAGAATCTCTTGGTACACTTGTGTTGTATTCCCACAATAAATCCCACTAGGAATTGCATACGCCAAGCTCTGTCACTTACGATGTACCTCTCCTACTCGCATTATATTCAATCTATATCCAAAGCTACCATTGTTCAAAATACCTTTTTCTATTGATGCTAGCATATGCACGCTCTTTTGGATTCACGTGAACATGAAGGAACAAGGAGATCATTCTGAGGGGACAAAATCATACACTACTGGATTTGCCATTGTTCTGCAAATTCCAGGTTTTATCTGTCAAAGTTCTAGTTAAAAACATATCAAATAGAGTAGTGAAATATTTCATTTCAGCTTAAATTTCATTTTCAATATTATCGGGAAGTCAGTGGGATTGATAGTTTCTCAGAAACTATGATTCATTCCTCACTTCTGAGGTAGGATCGAGAATCTTTCAATTAAGTTAAAACAACTATCTAGTTATTTAGGATAAACTCACAACTGCATAGGCAAGTAGCTACACTAGGCTACCTTGCTTGTTTTAATTTTGTTATTAGATTAGTTGTCATTTTTGAATATATTAGATTAGTTGCTCTTTCAATTCTATTAAAAATTCTATCAAAAATACAAAAATAGAGGAATATATATAATGTTGTAGATATATCTTGCATAATTAGTTTATTTTGTTTCAATTAAGCTTATATTGATCTTGTATGACAATCATGGGACCTAAGGAGCCCAGGGAATACGTTTTTGAGCCAATCGTGCCTCAACCAAATCTTGTTGCAGCATTAACTGACATAGACCAAAATCTCAGAATTCAGGTCTTCAGAACAACAACAAACCTACAAGAAATCAGCACACAACTAAGAGTGTTAAACATAGAAGATGAAAAATCACACACGTTCAAATCAGCCAAATCAGCCAAATTATAGACTACCTTGGTAGATATTCATATGACACTGTGGAGGGACTTGAAATAGGGCAAACATTTATCTGGCCAGATCCACTAGTCCCACAACCAGATACAGGAGACCTCCTCATTGATATAGACACTAGCTTACGTATCCAAGTTGCCACAACACCTATTAGGTACTATGAGAAAATCATGCAAACGTAGAGGCCGAAAAGGCATACGATTACTAGATACTTGGAATCAGGGGTTGACTCTTCATATGACCATAGGAGGTCCACAACAACCATGAACTTATGGTTGTGATCCATAGGTCCCACAACCCAACGGGCCTACAAATCAATCAAATATTGACACCAGCTTGTGAACATTGGTGTTTAGGTCCTCTCCACTTCCACCAGACATCATCACACAACTATCATTATTAAACGTAGCAGCTAATCAAGCTAAAGATTTCTGGACTAGGCCAGAGAATCGTCCATAAAACACCAAAAGATCCACTACACATTTGGTCATTTCATTTTCATGACCTTGTCGGGAGATACATACGAAGCACCCGTAGGTCATCTTCCACGTATCCCACAACCCATAGATCGGATCACATGCAGAGCTTGATATTGATTGGAGCCTTCGAGTAGCTATCCTCGTCGAACGATCTATCACACCGATTTAGGTTAGGAGGGCCTTCTTTGCCTTAGATTCGTAGATCCCATTATTGCGTGTTGAAGACATAAGATTACCTAACTAGCTTATCTACACCCCACGTATTCCATCCCCACTGGCTGTCTCAGCACGACCTCGAGAGGTCGGGTGCGAGGAAGAGTTACTTGTAGATTCCCATGCTTGCATGTCACTTTTCCATCATACAAAATTGGTGAACCCGACGTGAAACTTCCTACCTTTTGATCTGGAGTCAGATTTCTACTTGTTCTTCCAAATTAGTTTACTTTTCATCTTTTCCACCTCATTAGCCTTCACATCAGCTTCACCAACAAAATTGGTGAACCCAACGTGAAACAAACTAATATTCCTCTTTCTGTTTTCTTTTCTTTCATCCACCTTCACTCTTTCCCATTATTCTGCAGGTATTCATATACCCCCCAAATATGTCGGGATACGATGCATATGGCAGACCTCTCCTAGGCCTTGAAGCATACTACGATCAACTAAATAGACAACCATCACCCTCACTCTCAGCATGGGGTGACAACTATTCAACTAACCGATTTTCAACACAAACTCCACCTCAAAGGACTAGATATAGTTCTTCTTTCCAAATAGAGGAGTTGGATCAACTCACTCAAATGCAACAACCAGAGCCTTCAAGCTCAAATGTCATGACGCTTACTTTGGGAGAATCTTTCATCTCCTCGGCTATTGCTTAGACCAAAAATTAGTAGACAAATCAGATCCATATCCATTTTTAGATGACGAATACTTAGCACCTTATGCTAGGAGTGAACAACACCTCAAAATATGTACCCACCTATAGGGGTTTTGCAAACACAACCCGAGGTATCATTACAAGAAAACACCCCCATTCCTCCACCTATAGGAAATGCCCTCGGTGAACCTTGGCAGGGCACCGATCAATTCATAGCAGGGTACCATATGTCTATACAACCTCAAGATATACAACAAATGCCACTAAGGCAAAATACCGTGTCTTCACCAAATGAGGTCATCTCAGCCTTAGTTGAGAAGGTTAGAGGGTTGGAACTTGCTCAAGAAATCAAAATCCACAGTTCATGCAAGCAGGAACTTCCAATCCTCCACATCATCCTAGCCAAATAGACCTCCTCACAGGAATAGGCACATTGGGTATGCCTCCTCAATACTTACAACAAATGCCAACTAGAACCGTGTTTTCTAACGCCACTCTAGTTGAGAATATAATACCTCCCGGTTTAGTACAAAACAACCCATTCTTGAGCAATGCTCCTCCATACTTAAACATGTATTCCAAATCACCACAGGGAGATATGTTCTCTTCTCTGGCATGTTTTCTCAACCACAGGGATTTCCTTATGCCCCTGCAAATACATATGCTACGCCATATCAACAACCCATTCCACCTCCACCCCCTCAAAGAAACACCATCAATGGTCAAAACCTATGCGATAGGGACTTATTCAAAATATTTGAAAGAACCTTTAGACTTCACTATACGAAGCGTCATGCTTCCAAGACCTCTCCCTGATCTACCCAAGTACAAAGGGAGGGAGACCCGAATGCACATATTAAGGCCTATGCCACAACCATTCGAGAACTGCTCCCTTGGGATGGAGTTGTTGCTAAAATATTCCCCAAAACTTTAGAGGGTATTACCCTCGATTGGTATTACAGAATACCTGAAGCCTCAATACATTCATTTAAACAACTCATTTTAGAGTTCATCAAGGCGTTCGACATGAACAAATTGTTGAGAATAGGAATCGGGAATTCTTGCATATTAAACAAGAACACAATGAATCTGTTGCTCATTTCATCCAAAGATGGCATACGGTCCTCTATTCTTCAGCTGAGCGCTCCAAACATGGATCAGATGGAACTATGTGATTTATTCCTTCATTCTCTCAACAGAGAGATAAAGGAAGAAGTCTAGAAGTTCCCACTAAGAACTTATGATGAGGTGCTCAAGAGCGCTCTCTGAATAGATCAAGCTGCAATAGATAGGCCGCAAGACATATGGAACAAATGGGAGGTTAATCATCCCCAACCAAAATACTACGACTTATCCTACTACCACAAATGCCAATCAAGGACCTAAAATCCTTAACAAAAACTACAGAGTGACAACAGATGGAGTGACTAACCAAACTAAAAAGAAAACGTTGTAAATGTTCCACCACCAGTTAACAATCAACGAAACAAAAATTTTACCCCAACAATCAACGCGGTGGATTTTAATCATCCCCAATGACAACAACAACAACAACAACAACGGCAGATCTAGACACAGGGTCCAAGTCAAAACTCAACTGGATATCAAAACCAAAACCAAAGGCAACAAATGCAAAACTTTAATCCTAATAGTCAACAGTTTAATCAGAGTTTTGGACCACAACACGTGCCAAACCAACAACCTAGGAGTTATAATCCCAACTCGTATTGTGGTTTCCACAAAATTCAAGGCCATGACACTAGGACTTGCCATGATTACAATAAGTTCATGCAATGTTTTCCAAAAGAACAAAGACAACTCTTCATAGATATGTTCTTAACAAATTCTATGACACCTATGCCAAATACTTTCACAGGGGTAGTTTCCCCTCAAAACGCACCTCTTAAGATCTTCAATGATCCACTTCCAAATCACAATAACAATAATAAATTAAATCCAAATGGGACGAACAAAGGTGTAATGACAGGAAATAACGATCATGAAGCCTCAACTTCACTAAATCCACCTATCGCACCACAATTAGGAAATCAGCCACAAACCAAGATAGTTGGTCTAGTGGAGTTAGATACTGAGCTGCACGTAGAAGCCATAACAAGAGCATGAGAATATTCTTCTCAACCAAATCCAATCTATCCACTAGAGCCAGATAACATTCAACAAACATGGGTAAAACCCATAGGTGCTTATGATTTAATTAATGACTTAACAAAGACCTTCTCTCACATCTCCTTTTTGGACTTATTGAAAAATTCTCCTACCCATAGGGCTGCTCTTTTAGAAGCACTAGGTCTAGGTCATTTAATTAACATCACTCCACCTCCCGAAACACAAGTAAACCATATAGACTTCGATATCCACCCTCCAGGGACAGCCAGATAGGGATATCGAGTTTATATTCAACATAAACAAAATGCCAACAGATGCTGAAATTACACATAGAGGTGATCCGGCCTTGCATTTACAAGTGTGGGTTTATAATAATTACATTAAATGTGTAATGGTTGATGATGGGGCAGCAATTAACATTGTCCCCTTCTCTTTCCTTCAAAATCTAGGATATGGAGAAACAAACTGTTCCACAACAAGAAATACGCTAAGAGGTTATGATAGCCTTAAAGCTACTTCAATTGGGACTATAATACTACCAGTCACCTTAGGACCCAAGACAATCCTCACCGAAGTTTTATATCATAGATCAGGAAACCAACTATAATATGATCCTCGGTCGACCATGGATACATCGCATGAAAGCAATCCCTTATACACTATTCCAAGAAATAAGATTCTTACACCTAGGAAAGATATTCGTAGCAAAAAGTGACCAAAACCATTCGACATACACCTAGCAGACCAGAAGAAAAGACCAAGCATTCACTCTGAGTTTGAACTCCCAACAAACCAACTTAACAAACCAATCGACTCAAAACTAGAAGAAAAATTAATACCTACAACAGAACTAGAAATTACGAACCTAGTCAAGGGCATCCCAACCCTCAAGGATGAAGCTAACATTGTAGAAACAATGTCATTAGGAACTACTACAAAAATTATCGAATTACTGGAACAAGATCTACCAATTTTCCTACCATTTGATTCCATAGGTATGGGATGTACCCTAGGAGTTGGTTCTCTTCCAGCAGAGGAACTTTGCATGGTAGAAGTAACCAAAATAGAAGAAACAGATGCAAAGAATGTCCCAACATCCATTTTTCCTAGTAAATATTGGACTCTCCACTTTGATGGAGCTAGATGTCGCTATGGAGCCGGGCAGTGTGATCTTTACTTCTCCTGAGGGAAAGATCCTACCTTTTGCTTTTAAATTAAACTTTGAATGTACAAACAATGGTGCTGAGTACGAAGCCCTCCTCCTTGGCCTCCTCATAGCCAAAAGGATTGGTGTTAATGACATCAGAGTGTTAGGAGACTCACAATTAGTTGCAAACCAAGTCTCTAAAGTATATGAGACTAGAGCTGAGCACTTACAACTCTATAAAACAATGGTATTAGATCTAAGCAAAGGATTCGACTTCATATCCATTGAGGCAATCCCACAAGAATAGAACCTTCTTGCAGATTCAATAGCAACCTCAGCTTCACGTTTTACCCCAAGTAATGAGTTGGAAGATACAAGTTTCAAGGTATCACTTCGTACTGAACCATTGGTGAAGAAAATGTCAACGAACCCTCTTCTAACACATACAACTAAGAATGAATCTTCTATCTTACATCATGTTGACAATGATAAAGTCACTCTCGAATATCTAAACACCTATGCAGAGCTACACCTTGCTCACCCTATAGTTGATCTTTCCCTAATACCACACTCTTCTTCCTACTTTGGAAATCCCACGGTAGAGTCTCCTCCACATAAGGATCTCGATATCTACAAGATAGAAAATAGAGAAAGCTTGGAACTACCTCCAGCCCCACCTGAATTTGAAGAAGGTAATGCTTCTTTGATAGAAGAAACCATTGACATAAACATTGGAATAGAGGAAGAACCAATAATTTTGAAGTTGGGATCCTCGTTAACTCCAGAAGAAATAGAAATACACACCCAAATCCTCAAAAACATCAAAAGGATTTTGCATTTAATTATAAAGAAATGATAGGTATCACACCACAAGTTGTGGTACATAATCTCATCACTAAACCAGATGCGAAGCCAATTAAATAGAAGTCAAGACCAATGAAGCCAAAAGTGGCTCTCATGGTAAAAGAGGAAGTAGTAAAACTTCTCCAAGTAGGATTCATCAAGCCCATTGACTATTCACAATGGGTGTCTAATATCATTCCCATCCTAAAAAAGAATGGGAAGATATGCATTTGTATAGATTTTCGGGATATTAACAAAGCTTGTCCCAAGGATGATTTCCCATTACCATCCATTGACGTTATCGTTGATGCAACAACTGGATTTGAACTGTTGTCCCTCATGGATGGGTTCTCAGGGTACAATCAAATTAAAATATCTGAACAAGATCAAGCCAAAACCACATTTATAACTCCCTGGGGAACTTATTGTTATGTTGTCATGCCATTTGGTCTTAAGAACACCGACACTACGTATCAGTGGGAAATGACTTATATATTCCATGATCTTATCCATAAAATTGTGGAATCATATGTGGATGACTTGTTGGCCAAGGCCAAGAAACGCTTGTGATCATCCGAAGTGCTCCATATCATCCTCTCACAACTAATTGAGTATGGTGTCACATTAAACCTAGAGAAGTGCATTTTCGGTGTAACAGGAGGCAAACTTCTAGGATACATTATATCTTCACGAGGGATTGATGTTGATCTAGCCAAAATACGGTTGTTCTTGAAATGATCCCACCTTCAGACGAGTCTAGAATCAGGTCATTTCTTGGGAAACTCGGTGCAATCAAGGTTCATCCTAGATTTAAGCTTTGCCATTCATCCAATCAACAATCTACTCAAGAAATATTATAGTCGATTGGATTGAAGATTGCAATGAGGCCTTCAAGCAGTTAAGTGCTTCTTGTTGTCACCACCCACACTAATGCCTCCCAAGCCAGACCACCCTTTGATCCTATACTCATGAGCCACTCATGTCTCGCTAGCTTGCATGTTGGCTCAAGAAGATGATGATAAATGAGAATGCACGATCTATTTCATTAGCCAAACGTTGCTTGATTATGAAACACGTTACACACGTAGCAGAGAGAGAATGCCTTGCCATAATTTTTGCAACAAAATGTTTGAGACATTACATGTTAAACTAGGAAACAAGGGTCATTGTAAAGATAGACCATTTACAAACATTTCTCACACAAGGATCTTTATCTAAAAAGGTTGGCCGTTTCATAACCCTAATGGGAGAATTTGAGTTAACATTCGTAAACCAAAAATCATTAAAGGACAAATCATTACAGACTGGTTAGCTAAAAATCCACTAGATGGAGGCGAGCTGGTAGATCTAGAATTTCCCGATGAATGTGTATACTTTGTCGAAACCAGACCCCCCATTTCTACATGTCCCTGGTATACTGATATCATCAATTTTATCATGGACCATACATACCTAAAAAGTGCCACGTCACAACAAAGAAGGCGGTTACACATTATTACCGCTAAATATGTTGTTTTAGACCAAGTGCTCTATCACAGAGCCTTCGACGGCATGCTTCTAAGATGTGTTGACATAGAAGAATCCAAGAGGATTCTTCATGAATCCCATAGTGGGATATGTGGGGGCCACTTCGGTGGTCATGCCACCGCTCACAAAATACATCGATGGGCTATTTTTGGCCCACTCTCGAACATGACGTAGTGGAATTTGTACGTAAGTGCCACAAATGTCAAGAATTCTCTCACGAGATTCACATGCCAACACAATCCCTACAACCAATAAATGACTCATGGCCCTTCTCCACTTGGGGTCTAGACTTAATAGGGAAATTATCTCCCTCATCAACCGATGGCCATAATTTTATAATCACAGCCATGGAATATTTTACCAAATGGGTGGAGGCCATGCCTCTCACCACCGTACCAGGTTCGATGATTGCCAAATTCATTTTGAACCAAATTATCTGCAGGTATGGTGTCCCACAAGTCATTATCTCAGATAATGGCACGTCCTTTAAGAACGATGAGGTTCATGAGTTATGTAGCAAGTTCAAGATAAACCATCACACAACCTCTCTTTACTACCCTCAAGCCAATGGGCAGGCTGAAGTGACAAACAAAATGTTGAAAGCTATTCTCCTCAAAACAATCAAGGAGAACAAACGAGATTGGCATTTAAAACTATATCCGGCCTTGTGGGCCCACCAAACCTCAATAAGAACACCAACAGGAGCAACTCCTTTCTCGCTGGTATTCGGAGGTAAGCAATTCTCCCACTTGAGGTCGAAATACCCAGTCTCCACATCTCATTACAAGGGATTCTGGACAAGGAAGTTTACAGGGAGGCACGCCTCTCTCAACTAGAAAGCCTAGACAAGGCCAGGTTAAACGCCAAACAACGACACAACCTATGCTTGACCGGATGTGCCGGCAAATAACAAAAAAAATTCTATGAGCAAGAAATATATGAAGGAGATCTAGTTCTAAGACTAGACACCCGGATCGATAAGAAAACCGGTGAAGGAAGAAAGTTATGGCCCAAATGGTTGGGCCCATACCAAGTCATGAAGGACTATGGAAAAAGTGCGTATATCTTGTGCACATTAGAAGGTGAGGAATTTGATGAAACTGTCAATTCCTTGCACCTTAAGTAGTTTTACGCATAAAATGCCAAAGTCATTGCTAATACATTATAGCTACCTACATTGCATTAGTCTTTTATATTTCTTCAATTTGTCCATTTCACAAAAATGGTAGTTTAGGATCTTACTCATAAAAAAACCGTTACAAATTTATGAAGATATTGGCAAAAATATTCATATCACATCTCTTCAAACATCATCAAATATTTTCAAATCTTCTCATCAATTTCGACAGACAAACATTGACAAAACCATACCAAGGCCTGCATACTTGGCTTTGCTCTTTCTTTCTACTAGGTAAAGTTGTCCTTGCCTATGGTCTATTAAGCTTCTTGGTGTCACATCTATCCCTCTTAAAATCTCTTGGAACAAAAGGATATCCCAAAGTTATAGATGTCAAAATCAAATGAAATCAAAAGCACCAAGCAAACAAAATATTTTATTTTACACACTTCTTTTCCCCATCAACCTTCGGTGATAAGCCCACATCTCTTACTGGTGATGTGAGGTTGGGAAAGGAAAGAAGTGCCCTTACTCACCTATATCTTGCCTTTGGTGATAAACCCATGATTTTTACTAGTGGCGTGAGGCAGGGTGTGGGGGGTCCAGGCACACAAACTAATAAATCTTGGTATGCTAAAAACACAAGTCAAATTATGTTAGGAGAAAGTAAATATCCAAACATCTAAATTCCAAAGAGATCAAATATTCAAAACCATATTTTGTCAACCAAAGTGTTGCCATTTATGAATCTAAGTCTAGATAAACTTTGAAAAGTAAGTGGCCTTCTAAGCTTGGTAGTAGTTCTTATCATAGGGTGGGTGTGTAGGTCCAAATTTGGTTCTTGTTCTTGATTTTTCTCTCCTCTTCATCATTCCTAATTCTTGTGTTGAGCCCTCACATCTTACTAGTTGTGTGGATTTGGGATTGGGGCAAGTTCATCTCTTTATCACTATGCATTCATCACATTTTGCCAATATAAGAAGGAATTACAAAAAAATATTCATTGTCCAAAGAGTTCAAAATTTTAAACTACCATATGTTAGTATCATCTCATATCAACATTGCAAAAAATATATAGAGTAAAACATTCTATTTACTATCATTTATTGTCCATCAGCATACATTCTCGAAACATGAAAAGCAAATATTCTAAAAACAACTAAAATCACACTAGAAAATGAGTCACAAAATTCAAGATACCAAGAGTCTAGATCAAAGATATATATATATATATATATATATATATATATATATATATATATATATATATATATATATATATTCCCCAAAGTCATTTCATAGATAATGCCATCATGCACTAGGCATGGTCAAAATGCTCAATGAGCCCAAAGTACAAAAATACTCGTATAAATAACCTAACAAAGGTCACTACAAAAGAGCCAAGTGGCCTCTCAATCCCTATGGGATCCCTCAGAAGGCGCACGATCACGTCTAGGACTCCAACTACGCCGATGCTCGAGTGCACCGAGGGCTCGCATGTCTCCCTACTAGTGATGTGTAGTCTCGCTATGAGAGCAGCTCCTCCTCATCAAGCGCTCTGCAGCCCTATACCCGGCTACCTCGGCACAGAGGGAAGTCACCATCTTGGCCATGTGCCAGAAAGGAGAAAAAACATCGGTATGCTTACCAGTAAACCAAGGCTCCCCGCATCTATGGATAACTCAACATGAGTCTTCTCGTGGGGAGCATCAAATGTTAGTACATACCTTGCGAATCAAGTCTCATCACTCATCAATCTCTCTACAAGCAAATGAGAAAAAAATTTAGAAAATAATCAAAAGGGTGAAACCAAAGATGAACAAAAAGAGAGGTAGCAACTAAGGAAATTCTAGCTAAAACAAATATCAAAGGAAGAGTGATAACTCACTCGAAGGATCTCCATTGTCCAAGAAGGATCTTTGGGATCCGTGCTTGCCTACCATATGTTATATCACCGCTGACAGTGTCCCCTCCTACGCTCAGGGGCGACATGGCATCCTACCACACTCGTCCTCTTTGCTTAGGTCTTGAAGGTAACTCTTATGAGACTAGAGTCATTCTCCATCATTCGCATTCATCCATCTCGCCTTAGAGGATCTTTGAGTGTCAAACATGCCAAAGAAAATCGTTATCCTCTTCCCCACCGCGACTCACTAATCTCCATGTCCTCGGTAGAAAATCTCTCCATCCCCTTGTGAACTCCTCGGACTCAAAGTCTATATCAATGGGGTCATCATTGTTATGGGTAGGACCAATGGAAATCCAAAGTAAAGGTTCCCGAGGAGCATCGACTCTCTCTCATGCACGTACCACCATCATCCTAGGCATGGTCAAAATGCTAATGATGCTAGGAAAGTACACAATAGTCCAACCTCAAAAATGCCTCACTACAAAAAGAGCCAAGTGGCCTCCTCAATCCCTATGGGATCCCTCAAAGGCACACGAACACTCAGGACCACCGGGAAGCATGTCAATGTAAGCTCGCAGCTCCTCTAGTGCACCAGGCACTCGATCAAAGGGGTGTGTCTCTACCTTCCCTTCCCGTCCATAAGCTGCCCTATATGGAGTGGAAATCAAAGTCCTCATCCTCTCCCACAACCTACCTTTTGTGATGGCCTCACCATCTTGGTGTGGCCTCCAATCATCGGTATACCTCCGTGAAGGCTCCCTAGGCGGATAGCTCACAAGTCTTCTCATGGGAGCATCTAAGCACATATCCCGTCCATCAAGTCTCACCACTCATCAACCTCTATGTCTCTCCCAAAGGAGAAAATGCAAATTAGAAAATAATCAAAAGGTAAAACCAAGGATGAACAAAAGGAGAGTATAGCAACTAAGGCAATTCTAGTTAATAAAATAAATATCAAAAGAAGAGTGATAACTCACTCTCGATCTCCGGCCTCCAAGAAGGATCTCTCCATATTTCCACTGATGTATAGGAATAGATGGTGTCCTCCTACATCTAGTAAACATGGCATCCTACCATGGACTCATCCTCTCCACCTAGGTCCCGAGAAAGTAAACTCCTCCGAGACTAGAGTCACCCTCTCGAATGTTGCTATTCGCCCTAAGCCCTCTCAATGTTAGGATCTCCCGAGTGTCATGCCACTCGGGATCGCTATGCTTCTTCCCCACCCAACTCACTTGATCTCCATGTCCCTCGGTATCCTCCTCCATCTCTCCCCCGTGAACTCCTCGACTCTGATTCTATATCAATGGGATCATCACTACTATGGGCTAACTAGTGGAATCCAAAGTAAAGGTGCCTATAAGCATCGGCTCTCTCTCTCGAGATACGTACCACCCTCCTGGCTGCAATAGGGATGCCAGAGTAACAACCGTCCAACCCTAGGACCTCCCCTAGCCTCCCGAAACTGATCTAACACTAGCACCACTAGGGGAAAGCATGTCAATGTAAGCAAGGCCAAACTATAGGAACTCGATCAAGGGGTGTGTCTCTACCTTCCCCATCTTGTCCACAAGCTATCCCCGTGTAGAGAGTGCAAGAAATCAAAATAAAGGTCTCCTCACCCCACAACCCCATCATGATCGATAAGGTGTGGCCTTCCATATCCTCATAGTCGTGAAGCAACCTCATGGGGGGGTGCTTGTAAGAACCGTCATCCCCGTCCATATTATAATTTACTTTGATATTTCCCTTAGGCCCCTTATCCTCCACCTCTACGCCTCCCATAAGGGATAATGCGCTCATAGACCCAGCTCATAACTAAGGTCAGATGGCTCAGTGACTATCCCTGTAATCAAACCACCCTGTATAAATCTGTGATAGATGGTCCCAAGTATATCGGCTCCCTAGGCATAAATCCGACCATGTGCCTCAATCTGTGCGATGATGGGGGCCCAACAGTAGAGAAAAGTATCCCCTCCCTTGTCCCCGATCAATCTCAAAGCAAGGATGCCCATAATGGCCTGATGGATCAGAGGGATGGGCAAGCCAGGAATAGAATGGACCTTCACCCCCTTCTTCAAACCAGTGGAGACAACTGCGTCTCCCATATAGGTGGCCCACTGAGTCACCTGAGCTCTGGATACTGCTGTATCAAATGAAAGTCTCCTCCCAATAATCGGGACTCCCAAAATGTGGTAGACATCCTCTAGGGTGATAGTCCACTCACCCCTAACACCTGGAAATCGAAGGTGTTCCGATCTACATCCTAATAAGAAAATAAGTCACATAGTATGTGACTGGTAGGTGCAACGTGGGGGACCCGTGTAATCCTCAATATACCTACCCTCTGAGAGAGTATCCTGCTTAACCTGAGAGAGTGCATCTAACACTACTAGAAGCCAATCACACTCCCTCTCTCGGCTCCATCTAATGTACTCTTCCTTCTTCTATAAAACACCCAAAAACACGTAAAATAAGCAAGTTAGTGCCAAGATTGCATTGGAAAAATCATTAAAGCAAGTAGGAATACTAAAATGCAAAAATAAACTCAAAATAGTGTTGTTTTAACACTCTATAGAGGACCGCCGCCCTGAGCAGGGCGGCGGTTCCATAACCACCACCTTAAAAGGCAACGGTCATGTAACCACCACCCTACTCAGGGTGGCGGTCCTGTCCCGCAACTACAAATGGGTCGCATGCCCTAAAATGCTTAAAAATGCAAAAATTGACCATTTTAGCTAAAATGAAAGCCTACCCATTAGGCATCCCCCCTAAGAGACACATTTAAAACTAACATTTCTAAAAATAACCCCCACAACAAATATTTCATCATTTTAACATTTTGGGTGCAAAAACGTTAAATCAAGAAGAACTAACCTAGGATCTCGCAGGTCAAGGTTCTACTTACGGAGGCATGATCACTATCTCGATATGAATGTTTCGACTATACTCTCATTGAAAATCATCGTGGGTCCCAGAGCTCAAAAACTATCAAATCGACACGCATAAATGAATAGGAAAATAAGCCCATTTTATATATATATATATATATATATATATATATATATGGTGTTTTGACTCATTTTGAATGCCCCTTTCACAGGTTTAGAGCACCGATGGAGGTAAGTTCTCATCCCCACGCAAATGGTAAGTCCTCATTTCATACTAATTTAGTATTTATTTTTTGATTTATTTTATCTATCTACACTTGAGTCCTCTTTCCATTTTGTAGGTAGCGAGAACTCGGATGGTGACATTTCAACACATGGGCATGTCAGGTATAATTTCTAGCTTCCCATTTTGGGACCGCCATACTCGACCCACCATTTTACGCCTCTTCATGGTTAAAATGCTTCTCCGAGGGGGCAATATGTACGTACCCAAAATTATAGGGTATTGTACTACCGGAACGATGTTACACATGCCCCAATGATGATACAGGTCACCTCGCAAGGTGTTCAAATCCAGAAAGCTCACCAAGTGTATGTTAGCATCCCAAATGCTTTATCCAAGTTCCTTGTGCTTCACTTTATCCTCTGCCTTTCTTTTTCTAAGCTTTTTGACCTTCAATGATGAAACCACCGCCTGCAGGCACTGTCCTCAGAATCGCCACCCCGCTCCGGCGGTCCTTAACGCATTTTCCAAAGACGTTCTTTTTGATCGCGACTTGCATAATTTTTCAACATTTACCATCTTTTCTCAACCGCCTTAGCTTGTATTAATGTTTTATGTTCCCTGAATAGTGTTTCTTCATTGTTTAATGGTAAAAGAGTTCTAATAGGAATCACCTTTGGGTGAATGTGAAATCTATAAATAGCCAACTTGTTTTCAAGCAAATGGCCCCTCAACTTCTCATTTCCATTGTTTAGTCTTTCAATTTCTTGCTTAGAATTCATTTTGTTTTCATGTTTTGCATCCATGCTAGTTTTCCTTTGCTGTTAGAAGCCATTCGATCTTCTTGCTTCAATCTTGTTCATTGTTGTTCATACAAATTAGTTTAGAGCAGAGTAGTGTCATTTGTAGATTGAATTCATTAGAGTTGCAGGTTGTGTTCTTCACAGAAGGTAGATTCTAGAATCTCTCGGTACACTTGTGTTGTATTCCCACAATAAATCCCACTAGGAATTACATACGCCAAGCTCTGTCACTTGCGTTGTCCCTCTCCTACTTGCATTATATTCGGTCTATATCCAAAGCTACCATTGTTCAAAATACCTTTTTCTGTTGATGCTAGCATATACACTCTTTTGGATTCACGTGAACACGAAGGAATGAGGAGATCATTCTGAGGGGACAAAATCATACACTACTGGATTCGCCACTGTTCTGCAAATTCCAAGTTTTATCTGTCAAAGTTCTAGTTAAAACATATCAAATAGAGTAGTGAAATATTTCATTTCAGTTAAATTTCATTTTCGATATTGTCGAGGAAGCTGTGGGGATTGATAGTTTCTCAGAAACTATGATTCATTCCTCACTTCTGAGGTAGGATCGAGAATCTTTCAATTAAGTTAATCAACTATCTAGTTATTTAGGATAAACTCACAACTACACAAGCAAGTAGCTACACCAGGCTACCTTGTTTGTTTTAATTTTGTTATTAGATTAGTTGTCATTTTCTAATATATTAGATTAGTTGCTCTTTCAATTCTATTAAAAATTCTATCAAAAATACAAAAATAGAGGAATATATATATATATTGTAGATATATCTTGTATAATTAGTTTATTTTATATAGTTAGTTTATTTTCAGCTTTTTAAGTTTATATTGACTTGTATAACAATCACGGGACCTAGGAGCCTAGGGAATACATTTTTGAGCCAATCATGCCTCAACCAAATCTTGTTGCAGCATTAACTGACATAGACCAAAATCTTAGAATTTAGGTCTTCCAAACAACAACAGACCTACAAGAAATCAGCACACAATTAAGAGTGTTAAACATAGAAGATGACAAAGCACACACATTTTGGTCAAATCAGCCAAATTATAGACTACCTTGATAGATATCCGTATGACTGTAGAAGGACTTGAAAGAGGGCAAACATTCGGTTGTGATCCACTAGTCCCATAGCTAGACGCAAGAGACCTCCTCGTTGATATAGACACTAGCTTACGTATCCAAGTTGCTAGAACACCTGTTAGGTACTCCGAGAAAATCATGTAACTTCTAGTTCTAAACGTAGAGGCCGAAAAGGCATACGATTATTGGATACTCAGAATCATGGGTTGACTCTTCATATGACCATAGGAGGTCCACAACAACCATGAACTTATGGTTGTGATCCACAAGTCCCACAACCCAACGGGCCTACAAATCAATCAAATATTGACACCAGCTTGTGAACGTTGGTGTTTAGGTCCTCTCCACTTCCACCAGACATCATCACACAACTATCATTATTAAACGTAATAGCTAATAAGCTAAAGATTTATGGACTAGGCCGAGAATCATCCATAAAACACCAAAAGATCCACTACACATTTGGTCATTTAATTTTCATAACCTTGTCAGGAGATACATACGAAGCACCCAGGTCATCTTCCATGTATCCCACAACCCATAGATCATATCACGAAGAGCTTGATATTGATTGGAGCTTTCGAGCAAATGCTATCCTCGCCAAACGATCTATCACACCTGCCCTAGGTTAGGAGGGCCTTCTTTGCCTTAGATTCACGAGATCCCATTATTGCATGTGTAAGACATAAGATTACCTAACTAGCTTATCTCGCACCTTGCATGTATTCCATCCCCACCAGCTATCTCGACACGACCTCGAGAGGTCGAGTGCAAGGAAGAGTTTCTTGTAGATTCCCATGCTCGCATGTCACTTTTCCATCGTACGCTTCCCCCTCAAAGATGCATAAGTTAGTTGATTGATTCCTTCCCTATAAGGAATATTATATGATGTTTCCCTACCTTAATGGTATTTTAAAATATAATCTATATTAAGGCATATTTTTCACACACCTCTTGTGTCATGTGTGTGTGTGTGTGTGTTTCTTAATATTGTTTAGTATATTTCTAATATTATATGTGAGGTTCTTAATTCATATTACGGAATTCATCCCATGCCTCTTGTGTCATGTAATATATATCTTTTTGTGTATTGTTTGGTATTTTTTTCTATTATATGTGAAGATGTTAACAACCTCACATATAATATATAAATATATTAAGTAATATTCATATAAAGATATAGCTTACATGACACAAGACGTGTGCACAAAAAATATCTAATATGAATTATATTCAAAAATACCCCGAAGGTATGGAAACACCATACAATACTCCTTATGGTGAAATAAAACTCTAGTATCAAAGGACTCTTCATAGGGGAAAATTTCTTATTAGAAAATACACTCAAAATACAATCTTTCTCCTTGATGTTTTACACTCTTTATATGAAAATACACTCAAAATACAACTTTCTCCTTGATGTTTTACATGATATGTCACTCTTTATATACAACCTGTTACAATAATATATTAGTATATCACCAATCAAAATTTAGGTATTTACTCGCCTTTCCAATATAATAGATATAAAAATGATGCATATGGATAAGTATATTACTAACCCTAATGTAGTCCAATGTGTTTCCCAATATAATATATACCACAAGTTACCCATATGATTTCATATAATATACCCAATAAGAGGATGTGTGCCACTTGTAAACATTTCCACACACTATTATACATCATAATATAATTTCTATAGGTACATTACACCACCTTAGTTACCTCAAATATTATTTTCCCCTCTTCTAATGTTCTTGTTATTCGTCATTGTACTCATGCGTTTTTGTCACATATATATAGGTGATCAATCCTCTTATATGGATTTTACTTTCTAGGATGTTTTTATCAATTGTCTATCATATTCTCCTTCATATTCATTGTATTATTTATTTGTAATCACCTCAATCTAGTTCTAGTTTATCAAATTCTAAAAATCATGCATAAAATGATGAGGTTGCAACGGTATAGGGTTAATCTCTTAAGTAAAATGAATTTCACTAATATCTTTGTGGATTTGGTAGGGTTTGAGGACTTCATCTACACTAGGTCATCCGAAATGCACCTAAGTTACCCATTTTCATACATTATACCCAATATGGGAGACTAGTTCAAGAACCAGGAGTGTGTGCACTCATGTTTGGTGGTTCTATATTCCTCATTTTGGGTCCATTAAAGTTTTATAATATCAACATTCCTTGCATTTTTAAGTTTGACCAAACTAGAAATAACTCATTAGCCTCTCATTCTTGCATTAGCCACAACATTAAACCATCAAATTTGAACTTAATGTTTATTATGTTTTATCATAGAATAATTTTCTTTACCAATATTGTCTTCTCATCTTCCCATTTTATACCACTTGTCTCCCATGTTTATTACATGACTATATAATGTATGGCTTTAATCTTATTATTTCCATATGCCTATATTTTTCATGCCTATCCATCACATTATTTAGAGGAAAATAATATACAATGTCTTTACCAATATAGGTCATTCCATGCAAGTTGATACTTATTTTAACGTCATAGTCTATTCATTGTACCAACTTTTGAGACATTGTGCTTAGCACAACCTTCCACAATTTAACCTACACACAAAATTATATAAATGGTGTTTACAATGGATTAACATTACATTATTTATATATTCATCATATTACAATAATTATACTTGGTGTCAAGTATCAAAGAATAATACTATGTCCCAGTAGGAAAGAAAATAATTTTTTTAGACGATTAATAAATAAAATTCCAAAAATATTTTCAAAATATAAAGTGTTCTGAAAAATAGGGATGCATGGCGTACTTTTATTATAATCTAATAAAAATAGTATCTATTAATTTTTAACAACTAAATTCGTATTTTTGGGCGGCCATATGAGGGAATCTACGGCCACTTAATGCCAGAACACGGGACATCATTTTTTTGTCAACCACTATATGACCAACATTTTTATTGAAGTTTGATTGAATTTAAATCCTTAAAATGAAGACCCCTCATTCAAGGTGGATTGCAGAACGCTTAGGAAAACATGAAACAAACAATTACATTCATAGAGATGAAATTGAAGTGTGCATGAAAATCACAATAGTCGCATAGTACAATAATGGAACCAAAGCACACAAACTTATAAAAGCAACACCCATTTGACTAAAAAAATAACAGAAAGGATTTTAGTAAAAATTTCATTACATTACCAAACATTTTCAATACATTCATAAGGGTGCTATGACTTGAATTCAAAAACTTCTACCATAGGCCTAGCTTAGTGTAGAAACTTGAATTTGAAAACTTATCATTTGGAAATGATGGGATTAAGTGTGTTCCTATGTTAAGACAAGTACTTTAATTCTAAGCTCAATTGACATATCTTTCGATCTCTCTCATGAATTTCAAATCTATACACACTACTTTGTCGCTTATCCTTACAATATTAAGTATATAGAGAAATAATTTAACCATAGGTATCTTTCCCATTCTTTATATTTTTCATCACTTGTTTCCTATCTAGGACCAAACAAAACATGACCATGTCGTACTACGCTTCTCGATGACCTATACAGCACCATACCCTCCGATCTAATGACTTATTTTCTAATTTTAAAAACTTATGTGTGTCAAATAATCTTCCCTATCTCGGGCATAATGTGAAATTTTAACCTATGAAATCTTACATAAGTAAGTCAATTTTACTTTATAACTCATCCGACATTCTCATAAGCATACACAAAAATATCAAAACTAAAGAACCCAATATTCTTTTTAAATATTCCTAAATAAATTGTAAATCATTAAGAGCATCCACCACATAAGTCTAAAGCACTCAAACTAGGTTCAAGAGTCTTGTTTTCTACATTTTCAAGAATTTAAAGGTCATAGATCCATGTATTAGCAAGAGCAAGTCATATTAAACATTTCCAAATGTCATCTTGATATAATGTGGATTAGTCATGGCATCCAAAGCACAACATATCATATTACTAGTGTGTTGGATACATTTTATATTTCATAGTGACGTGTCTATCTTTATGTTAAGAGACAAAATGGCATACATGGGGATTCACCCATTTACATATGTAGTGAAACACATATCACACAAATTAGTCTTTTTGTTATATAATGGTTTTATATTTTTTGCTGAGTTGAATCGCAATGGAGACTTGCATGACACACAAATGCTATTTTGGGAAGAGCATCTACTAAAGCACCATGCATGAGTTTGAATTAATAATAGAATTACTACTGCCAGTTAACTGTAAGAGATCTATTATTAGCACTTGCATGTGTGCATGTTATTGTAAAGGCACATGACTATTTTCAGCATGCGACCTATTTTTGTAAGTGCGTAAGCGGTGAAGGGAAAGTCCCCACCCTTATAAATATGTAGTAATCTATGTAGATTAGAGAGTGTTATGTGTATGAGCTATTGTGGAGTTATGTTGCCAGATCTGATGCATGCATAAACTTATGATACTACTTATTGTAAGAAGCTTATGTGTTTATTGTGTTTTAATATAATGGAGTGTGTTGGGTGAATAATGGTGTTAAACATGACTGAAACTAGTTCTTACATGGTTGACTTCATTATATCTATCACTTAATTCATTATTCTTTTAGATCTAGATCTGAATATGCTCTATGGAATATTTATGTTGTTTGTGGATATGAATACATTACATCTTCATCATGTTCACATCCTGTACAAGAAACTCTAAGGAGGGGCCTGGTACCTTTGCACTTTGGGTGAGCACTCAGCTCAGAAGCTGGGTGATGTGCCAATGTGCTTGGGTTGTTCGTGGTAAATTCTAGGCTGCATCATTGGTTCCATTTCTGGGACCTCTTTTTCAGTTGTTTTTAGGATGGTTCATGATGAAGACGTACTTGACCCTACCCTAGTAAGTGTTGAGGAGTGGATAAAATATCTAGAAGAAGAGTACACATGGAGATTCAACACTGGATCTGAGTTTGACATGCACATGCACGTGGGTGGAAAAGAACCTGTATGACTATCTGTATGAGAGCTTCTTTGTTATTTTCCTGTAGAACTATATGAGTGGCTGGTTTCTTATGTGTCTAAGAAAAATTGGAGGTATCACACACTTGTCTAGACACAGGGAGAATTTCAGGCCTTATATGACATGCTGATCTGATTTGGACATGCATGTGGATACTTGGTTCCATGGTGTTTTGAACAACTATATCCTGGAATACTCAATTTCCACTTATTCTTTCCCAGAGGTAGTTGAGTTCCAATTTTTATGGTATCCTAGGGGAACTTACTTGCAAGGCATTCCACTGGTGATTAAGATCTTGATGGTAACCCTAAATTTAGAGGAAAATTGATGGCTAGCTAAACCCCACCACACATGGGGGCAGGAGCAGGTTTGGTGAAAGATGGTGGACCTAGCGGTAGAGAGGAAGAGAGAAGAAAGGTGGCTTAAGTACAATGAGGCACATGAGAGAGGGAGATAGAGAAGTAATGTGACATTACAGAGAGGATGGCATTGAGGAGAGAGATGGCTCATGAAGGATTTGGAGCTCACGTAGAAGGCATGGAGCCAGAGCATCAGAACTCCCCATTTGGGAAAGCATGAAAGGGAACCCTCCTCGGCCTCACATGGGAGCAGCACCAACAGAGATGACCTAGGGCCATAGGCATGCATCTGAATCTACCTGAAACCTAGCCCTTGCACTTGGTTTTCCAATACTTAGTACATCCAATAGTCAACAAGCTAATTTGGGTAGTAGGGAAGCAAGAGTAAGTCACATAGAAAGTACATCGATGGTAGGGAAAATGTCTTCATTTTTTTTTGAGGTACCTTTTCAGGTGCATCATCTACACAAAATTCAAGCACATAAAAATTTGGGGCTCACTTCTGGGAGTAGTACCACCACCAGACTTGTAGGAGTTCAATACAATACTACTATTGGGACACAAGGAAGTACATCTTCTAGTCCACTTCCTACGGGGAGGATCAGGGGGTGTAGGTGGCTCTAGTTCTAGTGGATCTAGTGGTTCTGAGGCAGAGGCAACACATGGGGTTCTATATCGGTGGGTAGGGGTCCACACCAACCCCAAAATATTTACATGGAGATGTCTCTTCATCTTCCAGAGTATAGGGGCATAGAAGATGTTGTTAAACATGTGCACATGTGTGAGATACTAGTGGCACAAAAAGGGATCACAACTTCTGAGCGCAAGGCAAGTCAATTTGCAACTACATTATAGGGACACACACACAGTTGGTACATGAAGTTTGACCCTAATCAAACTTGCATAGATTATGCAACATTCAAAGATGCATTCCTTAAAGAGTTCTATATCCTTAAATTTGAGCAGAAGAGTATAAGCGCACTCAAGGATATTAAACAAGGTACTACTGAAAGTGTCCGAGAGTATGATGCCCATTTTAAAACACTTTTATCTAAGATTTCTTATGATATTCACGCAAGCCAACATGCACAATGGTTCGTTGAGGTCTGATCACACCTTTTAGAAGGGATCTGATCACATAAGACATACACTGATCCACGTGAAGCCCTTGAAGCAGCTTTACACGCTGAGGCAGTCGGGAGTATAGACACTGGAGTCAGCCCATTCTTGGAAGCACAAATTGCAGCCATGGAAAAGTAGTTGGAGAAACTATCGGTGAATTTGGCACATGAGACACGCACACTGGGATTTGGTGTATAGATCTGTGAAGTGGAGGGGCACACCAAAGATAGTTGTCCCCATAGAACAATACGTTCATTATTGCTAGACTATGAGATATGTCACCTAAACCATGACACCAACCATTTCCCATTATTACAACACATGTGATAAGGAAGAATGTATCCTATATTGTAAGATTTTTTGGTCCATGACTCATGATACAAAAGACTATAGGTTGATTGGTCAGATCCATGATGCTATAGATATTGTGTGTGATAGACAGAGTATCAGATAACTCTAAGGGTAAAGGTGAGCATCAGATCAAATCACAATCAAGCACATTATGATCGAAATGAGGGGCACTATGATGGAGGATGTGGCAGAGGTCAAGGATACCATGGTGGATTCGGAGGTCGAGGCCATGGTGGTGGATGAGGTGAATTCCCTCATGGAACATGCTTTACATGCAGATCACCTGACCACTACAGCAAAATGTCCTCAAAATATTACATGTTCTTTCTATGGGAAGAATCATAGCTATGAGGAATGCCCAGATCTATATGAGCATCTTAACAAGCAACATAAATAGGAGAACAAAGGCACAAGGATGGTTAGGATACAACGCGCTATGGAAAATTAGTGGATGCCAAAGTTGGAACCATAACTTGAGGTATTTCCTATAAAGATCACTACACACACTTGAAGTTGCACGCACTAGAGAGGCGTTACCACATAAGCCTACCATCATTAAGGAGGACATTTTACATGCAAGATACCCAGATCCTGCGCACACTGAAGGAGGTTTATCAGAGACCATGGAGGTACTCAAAGACCTTCAAGGGGAAATATAATGTTTAAAGGAGCAATCATGGAAGATGGAACTAAAGAAGGCAGCAGAGATGGTCCAGTCAAATATTGATGACTTGAAGGAGGTATGCAAAATGTTGCACAGAGAATATTATTCCATTACTAGGGAGTTGGCTAAAGGAAACACTCCACACATGAATACTGAGAATGGGCATCAGATCCTACATGCAAATCTTCCCCCCCATAGCTTAGACTACGATAAGGAGATCACTCTTGAATGTTGTTGTCGATGGATGGCTCTTGAGTAATATATTGATTGACACAGCACGGAAGTAAATGTGCTTACTTTAGATGCATGGGTACAGATGGGGAGACCTACATTGCAACCATCTTCTAATGTATTATTTATGGCTAATCAAACTAAGGCCACTCCTATCGAGTTTTAAAAGATGCATCCATTACTATACAAGGGGCCAAGTTCACTGGGGATTTTGAGGTTTTAGCACTTGCAAAAGTAGATAGTTTCCTAGCTCTACTTGGACGCCCTTGGTGTTATGAAAAATAATGTTGATCTTTGGTTCAACAAGGGATATATCAGTTTTGAGAACAAGGAGGAAAGAGTTATTATCCCTTTAACAGATGGAAAATCTATGCCCTATGTTGAGCCTTTGAGTGAGGAAGATCTGAATAGGATTTATGTACGCACATTCGGACCCAAAAGTGCTCGAGCCATCTAAAGAAGGAATCCTTCAATGGGAAGATGCATAGTCTATTAGTGATACTACAAGTGTTTCTTGTGATAATTGGGCTCATGGTACTTATGAGATGGTTGGGCATGCAAGTAAGGAGCACATTTGTGTGGAAAAATCAAACCTCATTATGTCAGGAGGATAGGTAACAACTCTGAACCTCGGTACACTAGGGGAAGGAGACCCTATGGTATTCTTGCACACCATGGAGGAACAATGGATAGACTAGTTAGAAAGAAGAAGTATGTTAGCATATACCCTACGCGGGACAAAGAGCTACACTGGGTGGGTGGTTCATAGGGATAATCTTGTAGAATGGAATGAAGTCAGGATTGCTCTTACAACTCGGTTTTCCAGGAGCAATGCACCACTAATATGCACATATCATGGTAATCAACCTATTCAACACCACATTCAGTAGTGTGAGAGGCTCTAGACAGAGGGGCCAAGGAAGCTTTACCACCTTCACTATGGGTGCACAAAAATTATTCCACTTTACAAGGTTGTGCACACACATGCTTGGTATGTATATGCAGAGCTACATAGAGAAACTAGAAATTGGTAGGATTTGATTATAGGTATGGTCCAGAATTTTGACTACTTCTCTACTAAACCTCCAATAGAAGAGGCATTAAGGGTTATAAAGTGGTTAACTATGGGAGACAATGCAAAGGTGGAAGAAATCATTCAGAGTTATTTGATGAGAATGACTCAGGAGTGCATGTTTTGTGAAGGAACAGAGACAAATGCCACACTACTTAAGCACACTTGCTTTGAGAAAGAAAAAGGGAAGATGGTCTACATAGTGGATGATGAAGAAGTAGAAGAACTAGATATAGATCATTCAACAGTATGCGTGAGGTCTTGGATATGTAGATAACAACACACACACCTATCATGAACCTATGAGGACCAAGAAAGTGAATATTGGTACGGATGTTGAACCTAAAGAGGCAATAATTGGAGATTATTGGTCTAAATCTGAAGTAGCAAAAATAGTGGAGTTTCTCCATGATTTTTAGGACTTATTTCCTAGGGGCTACCATGAATTGAAAGGAGTGCATGAATCATTAGGAGAAATGAAGATAAAGCTTAAGGAAGGTGCACACTGGTCAGAAGAGACCCTACAGATGAACCCCAACTTGCATAAAAAGGTCAAAGAAGAAATTGACAAAATGTTGAAGTCTGGAATCATCAAGCCCCTAGAAGAATCAGAGTGGGTTAGCCCCATGGTTATCAGTATAAAGAAAATATGGTCGATTAGGATTTGTGTGGATTACAGAGAACTAAATGTTGCATGTGTGATTGATCCCTTTCCTACACCTTTCACAAGAGGAGATATTAGAAGGCATTGCAGGGCACGAGATCTATTCTTTTACAGATGGATTCTCTTGGGTATCATCAGGTCCAGATTACACAGAGGATCAAGAAAAAAACTTTCACCACTGAATGGGGAAGTTTTTCATATATTGTGATGCCCTTTGGTCTAAAAAAATGTGCCTATTATATTTTTGTGAATAGTTGTTCAAGCATTCCAAGATTTTATTCATATTTTCTTACAAGTTTACTTGGATGATTGGATGGTGTATGGGCTTGTTAAGGATCATTGTGACAATTTGTGCTTAATGTTTGAAAGATGTAGATAATTAAGCATCTCTTTGAACATCAAAAAGTGTGTGTTTGCTACACCTTTTGGCACTCTATTAGGGCATATCATCTGTAAGGAAGGTTTGTTAGTAGATCCAACTAAGGTTGCAGTTATTGTCAGCCTGAAAGAACCTACCAATCAGAGTGAGGTGCATGGATTTTTGGGTCACACTGGGTATTATAGAAAATTTATCAAAGGATATGCTAAGGTTTCACACCTTTGAAGAGTTACTAAAAGGAAAAGGGACATTTTATTGGGGAGAAATGTAACAACACACATTTGAGGTACTAAAGGAGAGACTTACTACAACACCTATTCTACGTTTTCCCACATGGGACCAACCATTTCATGTACATGTGGATGCCTCTGGCATGGCCATTGGCATGGTGTTAGCTTAGCTCAGCCTGAGAGAAGGTATTATAGATCATCCTATCTATTTTTCTAGTAGAAAGTTGACTCATGCAGAGAAGAATTATACAACGACAGAGCACAAAGCCTTGTCCATGATCTATGCACTACATAAATTCAGACAATACCTTTTAGCAACACCATTTGTATTTTACACCAATCACATGGCATTGAAATACTTGGTAAACAAGCCCATTTTATAGGGGCACATATGTCGATGGGTGCTTTTATTCCAAGAATTTGATTTCACAGTTGTGGTAAAACCAGGTAAAAGTAATTCTAGCCCAGACCATTTATCACGAATTTAGTTGGGGGAGGACGCATAGACAATTGAAGATACAATGTCAGATGCACAATTGTATAGGTTACAATGCACACCTTCAGAATTGAGGATATTGCTATCTTTTTACGTACAGGGGTGGCACTAGAAGGAATGAAATCCTTGGAGAAGAAACAACTTGCAATTCACGCGGCTCCTTTTATGTTGATTAGTGGTGACCTATACAAGTTAGGCCGAGATGAAGTATTATGCCGTGTGTACTAGAGCATGAGCACACAAACATCATGGAAGAGGCTCATGGTGGTATTGCAGGTGGGCACTATGTAGGTGATGCCACTACACACAAGATTCTACTCACTAGATTATGGTGGGAGACCCTCTACAAGGATTGTAAAGCATATTATAAGGCATGTGATCACTGTCAATGCATTGGTAAACCTAGGAAAAGAGATGAAATGCCTTTAAGACCTATTCCTAGTGCAGAGCCATTTGAGAAATGGGCTATAGACTTTGTGGGTCCTATTTCACTAGCCACACGTAGAAACTGGATCACACTACATCATCACTTGCATATATTATCTTACAAGGTGGGTAGAAGCAACACCTACCAAGGATTGTACAACAACTACAATGGCCAGGTTCTTATGGGAAAATGTTCTTACAAGGTATGGATGCCCATTGAGTTTGACCAGTGATAGGGGCACACACTTTTTGAATGAGACAATCAAAATTCTATTGGATGAGTTCATGATTGCACACCATAAGACTACACCATATCATCCTCAGAAAATGGGATGCTAAAGCTTTCAACAAGATTTTGAGCCAAACATTGACAAAAATTTGTGATGTTGGAAGGAAATATTGGGATGATAAAGTTTTTGTCATGCTTTGGGCATATAGAACAACCTACAAGTGGTTGAACAAGGCCACACCCTTTCAGTTGGTGTTTGGCATAGAAGTAGTTCTTCCGATGGAATTCATGTTACCTTCTTTGTGTATTGCATGCACTAGAGGTCTAGCTGATGAGCAAGATTTGGAAGAAAGAATTGATCAATTGATATAGTTGATGGAGAGGTGCACCTATAACACATTTGGAGCCAGAAGTAGGAAAAGGCCAGGCAGAAGGCATGGCATGACAGGCACATCAGGGACAAAAATCTTGAGATAGGACAGATGGTGCTTCTTTATGACTCTAAGTTTCTACGCCATCCAGAAAGCTTAAAGTACATTGGTTGGGACCATATATCATCACTCATATACTTGAATCAAGCACTTTTTTAGAGACACTTGATGGAATACGGTTACTCGTTATTACTTTAATGGGAGTAGGCTGAAGCCCTACTATAAATAAGTCTTCTTGGTGTTTGTAATAAGGCAATGTTTCCATTTAGACTAGGTTTTCATTTATGTATTTCCTTAATGTATTTCCTTTTTGGTCACTATGCTTTTGTCAATTTAGTTGGTGTTTTGTGTAATAAGCATGTTTTGTGTGTACAAGCTAATTACCATTTGAAGAAATTTTATGCAGTAGAGGACTACACATACCATTGGTGTGGGGTGGCTATTTACAACTGGGTACACATAAAGGAATAAACTACTACAAGTGTTATTCAAGTTTGCAGAGGAGTGGTTAGAAAGGAGATTGCTTTAAAAATATGACCATAGATGGAGATAAATGAGGGAACAATATAACGTGAGGTAAGCAATGGCCATAGAGACTACTAGGGGAAGGTGCAATGGTGAGGTACTTAGGTGCATGGAAGCACATGAAGAGAAGTCTATAGCCAGAAGGTAGGAAGGCACACTAGAAGGTTATAGTGGGGTGCAAAGATGTACCACATGGATATTGTGCAAATGGTCAATTAATGAGAGGATTTTTGGTAGGTGGAGGAGCAATAAATGCACTAAATTTTTGAAAATCTATATAAGGATGTGATGCGGGTTCATTTTTACCTTTTTGATCACAAGTATTTGAGTGAGCTAAGTGCAAACAAGCTGAGCAAGTCATGTTAAGGTGCAGAGAGTTGTGAAACCAGACATGGAGAGTAGATATTGTGCATGAAGAGGCTTGCATCCCCATTGGTGAAGGGTTTGAGTGAAGAAAAAGCATTGAGGAGGAGCTAGGGCACATGTGGTTTTTCAAGCTAGGGCATGTGGATTTGAGCTAGGGTTTGAGTTTTCTCATTATAGATAGTGAAAAGGTGGATTTTTATGATGGCACCAAAGAAAGCACCTACCAGGCACCAAAGGAAAGAAGAAAGTAGAAATAGAAGTTGAAATTTCTCCCGAGAGTAATTTCTCAGAGATGTAGTATCCAGAGGGTGTGATAATTGGACAAGAATGGGATTCCCACATCCACAAGTGCAAGATAAGTGACTACAACCACCGCACATCTGACAACAAGAAATAATTGGATGCATTGTTGAGTACAAAGACCAACAAGTGCATGGTGGAGGATATGCCAGTGTATGATGACGCTGGAGAGAAATTGTTGAAATAGGTAGGAGTCTATCAGTTGTATGAGCTCCCATATTTTGGAAAGTATGAACCTTTATACTAGTGGCTGATGAGCAGAGTCCATGAGGACTTTTCTATTTTTCCAGATGAAGGGTTAGAATCACAACAACCCT
Organism: Taxus wallichiana var. yunnanensis; assembly: GCA_018340775.1. Lineage (NCBI taxonomy): Eukaryota > Viridiplantae > Streptophyta > Pinopsida > Cupressales > Taxaceae > Taxus > Taxus wallichiana. Next base: position 958,130,874 of record CM031239.1, on the reverse strand, counting down.
GATTTCGACACTAACAGATTAAAAGGCATAGGGGTAGACCTGGCTAGTGACCTAACTGATAAAGTAGAAATCATGGAGACATGGAAAAAGAGTTAGGGTATACAAAAGGGTCCACATGTGGAATGGACATTGATAAATTGAAGAAGTACCTAGTGGTACAGAAGTTGCACATCTGTGACCAAGTTAAATGATCAAGAGAGATGGTCACAAGTAAATACCATGTGGCTCCATATCACGAGGAAAATGTCTCAGGGAGTAGTCTATAACATAGTAGGCTACATTTAGAAAAACCATTATCGAGGAAGCACGCACATGTGTGATAAGATCAATTTTTGGCTATCTTACTTTCTTTAGTATTTATGGAAATTGGAGTGCCCGATGGGCCAAAGAACAAGATTTGGGAATATCCCATGGAAAACAAGTCCCTTGCGAAAGGTTTGACAAGTATTTATGTGAAGGGTCAATGAGTGGGCCATTTAAACAAAGAGGGAGAGATGTGGTATGATCGACTCCATGTGGCATTTGAAGAGGAGTGGCACATCCCCAAGGAGCTACCTTCGTAGTTGGCAAGGCAGTACAGTTCACGGTGTACCAACACTTCTACATCATGCGGTTCACTATGAGGGATGGGACATGGAGCCCATGGTGTAAAATTACCATATGCCTTCACATCATGCTACTTCCAAGCATCATTCCACCACTTTACTATGATGCACCACCTGAGTTTTATTATAGACAAGGTAGACTATGACTACCACACTCTGAGGAAGACATATGTATATCCAAGGCCAGACTTGCCTATGTTGAGAGGCTCATTTCAGATGTTATAAGCATGAATCATGTAAGCTTGGAAATTGGGGACATTGAGAGCAATGCTCATACCTTCATCTTAAGCCCAAGCTGGAGAATAAAAAGTATGTGGAGAATGAGTTCAGCTCCCAGGGCCACCTAAGGGAAAGCATACAATGGAGAACATGTCCAGCCCCAAAGCCCACAAAAACTATAGAGGTAGATGATGAGGAGGAAGATGAAGATAGGGGGGCTAGATCATAGAGGCCGGAGGCAGCCCACAGATAGAGTGGAGACTAAGCGCATGGGTACTCCACCACAAGTATAGGAAGAAGACAAAGACTTGGACATAGAAGTAGTCCAGGAGAGTGCCACTTTAAAAGGGTATTCAAAAGAACAAGGACCCAAGGCATGGGAACCCCACAGCCTGTGAGGAGATCACCATGACTCTCTCCTTAGAAAGAGGTAGTTGAGAAGAAAAGGAGAAAGCTAAAGCTAAATGAGGAGGCAGAGGAGTCTGTAGAAAGCACACCTAGAACCCCTGTACAACTAGAAGATGTGGAGGAACCCAAGGATGAAGATATGAAGGATGAAGAAGAGGGAGTAAAGGTGGTAGAAGAAACAAAACATGATATTTCTCAAAACATCAAAGATCCGACTCCAAATCTTGGTGCTCAAATTCCTAAGGGGCCAAGAACAAAGAGAGCAAGTGGGGAGTATGTTGTACCAAGTATGGGCTATGTTGAGGACACAAGTAAAATTGTCCACACCCATTTCCAAGAGTACAATGGGCCTTAAGGGGTTGTATGGATGGGAGTTGATGGACCCAAACATGGCCACTACGCACGCAAGGAAACAATTTTCCTGGTCTATGCAAACTCACATGGACAAGCCTAATTTTGATGTATGTGAGGAGTCATGTGTGTCCCAAAGAATGAAGAAGGCACCGCAGAGTAGGCACATGACTATAAAGCCCACTCTCATGTCCGATGAGTAGGTAAGCAATGCCTTAGTTAAGGTATCTACAAAGTGGCATGGAGGAACATAGATAAGGCTGCCACTATTAGAGTGCTACGAGAAGATAACAAGGCCAAAGCTGTAGAAATAATGCATCTACAAGGAGAAAAGGACTTGGAGCAGAAAAAGAATGAGGCCTTCATCAGTATGGTGGAAGAAATTGGTGACCATGTCCTGAAAGCAAGACCACACTTGGAATCTAAGGTACCTGAAAGGTTTCCTTCAACTATGCATTATGTGCATACCCTAGTAGATTTGGTGCTTGAGGATGGACCAATTCACATGCCAATGCACCAAAGGACCCTAAACAGGAAGCAGAGAGAGCAAGGGCCTCAGTAGTTAGAAATATTTCATCTTACGAAGCCTTGCTCCAGACTTTGCAGGAAGAGCTGAAGAAAGTAGACCAAGCATTGAACATTTGTGTAGCTCTAGAATCAGTAATCCGAATAAGAACTATATTGAGGATAATGAAGTTTTGAAAGCAATGAAGGATGAGACTTTAGGGTGCACAGAGAGATTGTTAGTGAAGAAAAAGTGTGAAGACCTCAGCAGCAAAACAACAACAACCACATAAGGAAAGGCTGATGAGCTTGGAAATCTCATAACACAAAAGATGGATCTTCTGAGGGATGGATGTCTACTATGGCTAACATTGTCATAGTATTGTAGAATGAAAAGGGAGAGATGACCCAGATGAGTTGGAGGGCATCACTAGATGTCCTAGAGAAGACCAAAAATGTGCTGGATGATTGGAAAGCTTTGAAGCTGAAATTAAGGAAGAATATCCAGAGTTGATTCTCCCGGTGGAAGAGGAGGGTGCTGAGAGTAAAATCTATTCTTTGTACAACAATTCATTCTTTATATTCTTCCATTCTTATTCTTTAAGGCATCAGAGGAAACCATTTTTGGGTGGAAATGTAGTTTAGTGTGGGGTAATGTTGAGTAGATGAAGTATGACACTAAGGAGAAGGCACATAAAAGATTCACGCATGGTAGTAGCAAGGAATATTTGAAGGCATGGAAGGATAGGGAAGGAAGCATGCATGAAAGATAGATTGAATCAGACTTATCCATTTTCATGGTTATGGGCTATTTTTGGAGATAGCATGTATGGAGCACACAACAAGATGGAGACTTGCACAACACAAAAATGCTATTTTGGGAAGAGCATCTACTAAAGTGCCATGCATGAGTTCAAATTAATAATAGAATTACTACTACCAGTTAACTATAAGAGATCTATTATTAGCACACTTGCATGTGTGCATGTTATTGTAAAGGCACATGACTATTTTCAGCATGTGACCTATTTTTGTAAGTGCATAAGTGGTGAAGGGAAAGTCCCCACCCTTATAAATATGTAGTAATTTGTAGATTAGAGAGAGTGTGTGTATGAGCTATTGTGGAGTTATGCTGCTAGATCTGATGCACATGCATAAACTTATGATACTACTTATTGTAAGAAGCTTTTGTGTTTATTGTGTTTTAATATAATGGAGTGTGTTGGGTGAATAATGGTGTTAAACATGACTAAACTAGTTCTTACATGGTTGACTTCATTTATATCTATCACTTAATTCATTATTCTTTTAGATCTAGATCTGGAATATGCTCTGTGGAATATTTATGTTGTTTATGGATATGAATACATTGATTCACCTTAATCTTTCACGTGTGGATATTGTTTATGATGCTTTTCAATACACATGATTTTATCGTAATACATCCTTTTCATATGTGTCATCTATTCTAAAAAAACAATATATGCTTTACCAAGGCATCTTGTGCTTGTGATATAATAATTTTACCTAGTCTTTAACACACACATGTACATTATAATGATGGTTATAATGATGATTTTAGAAAAAAATGTAATAGTATTGGACATAATAGTGACATCTTTCATAATGTTATCTCGTGAGTTTATTCAAGTGCTACAATTTTTTTCAAGTATAAATTAAATCTATGAATATAAAGATTAAATCTCTCAAGGATGAGATAACACATCCCAATAATCCCTTACATGTCCATGTCAATCATGTCACTACACATCATGATCAATTTACATATGATAATAAAGGAAAGTAATATACTAAAAATTATATGCATGATTTATATACTCATTAAAATGAAGTGAAATTCATATGTAGATGAAATAATTTGTATGTTTTGAGAAATAAATCTCAAATTTTCTAATTCAGCGACATCATAAAAAACCTATTTGTTTGACAAGAATGATAAACACCATGATATTATATATGAGCTACTTGATAAGTAATAAATCAATTTTATACATAGTTATTATTATCCCTTGAACATGAGGTTGAAAATATAAAATCTTAATCATTTTGTAATTAACACAACATCAATATACATTGTGATAATGATTTTTATGCTTTATAATGAAAGATCCAACAATTTTAACATAAGGGAATTCTTTTCTTTGATATATGTTATTCTAATATATCTATCTCTCTTTCTTTCACGCATCACTTTGTGTGGGTTGTGATCTCCCATGAGGGTTATTTTTAGGACTTATTGTTTTCTTAACCTCTTAAGAGCTATGTCTCCTAGAAAAGAGACTTTCCTTTTATTCATCTAAAGTCCCTAAATATAAATGGGTTCCTAAATATATCGTATCTATATTAGAAAAGCATAATAAGATACTAAATAATAAGAAATACAAGTTCCATATATTTACAAAGAGGATATGAAAGAAATACATCCTTCGAAAAATTTAGTCTTAGTGCTGAACTACATCATACTATTGTGTAAAAAATAAAAGGAAACAATATGCCCCTTACAAGAACCAAGTACAAAATATTAGTGGGAACAAGTTGAGAAATAAAGGATCAAACAAGATAACTTATATAGTGCTTCGAGAATTTAGAGAGAATATAAACATGTAATTGGGAAAATGGATCCAAATTTGAAGTAAATTATCGATATATCATTATTAGTCAATTCGAGAGAAACAAGATGGATCAAATATTAATTTCTCTCGGTATTAATGATGAAATTTTGATATGCCAAATGAGAATTTATGCGAGGTGAGTTTACATCCCCTTTATTTTAATAACTCTTGTCTTATCTCTATGGGGAAAACAATCTCCCATCAAAATTTTTACTACCATAGGTATCAATATATTTCATTACGACCATTTCTCATCCATTTTTCCTATATATTTTGGGACAATCAATCCCCCACTTAAGTTGTTTCTATATCCTTTCCAATGACTTATACTATTCCCACATATGATACTTTGTGTAAGCCTTCATATGTTTATAATGCTTCCTATTATTTAATATAATTTTTTATTAAGGTTAGTTTTTATCTCTCCTTCTTTTTGAGGTTGATACAAAAAATCCTCATGACACTCGACTCTTTTCACATATTTTACAACCCTCGATTCATATGTTACTATTTATTACTCTAGAAATTTATATAATTGTTTCTATTATTTTTTATACTCTTGGCATTGATGATCTTGATTTTTTCATACTAATTACCAATGGTTTATATGATCCTATTAATCACTCTTTTACTTAGTTCATGTATGACTAGGCCTTTTTTTCTCATCTTTTTAAAGTGGTATTCTATGAATTTCTTAGATCCTGAATTTACATCAACATATATTATTTATAGACTACAAAACACACATTTATGGCCTAATATCATTAATTTGTATATGGTTATCCCCTCACCCTCCTAGACCACCTACCAAGTATATTATGAAACATACTATGGATCATACACAAATTCTTGACAATCAATAGTTTTCTCTACTATGACATATTTGAGGCCAAAACCTCATTTACTTTATGGGTCTATATCACTTCCTAATGAGGCAATCATTGGGTATCTCTTATGCTAACTCCATTATTTTACATAACTAATTTCACACATACAAAAAGATTCAAATATTTGAAAAAATAAATAGTCAATACCTATACATGACTTGATTTGTTAGGCCTTTACTTTATATATGTTGTTTTGTCAAATTGGTTTCATAGATATCATTATTTTTATATAGTATTTACACATACATTTATGAGATATGTTGAGCTTGATATAGAACACACGAGATATTGATACATGATGATACATGTTTTCCTAATCTCTTCCCATTGACAATAAACACTTAGGGGCATCTCCCAAACTACACAAATGTTTTTATTTCATTTTAGTTATTTCTAATTCCTAATTATGCTCAATTAATTACATTATATATATGTTATAATTTGGGATAACATGAGAAATATGTGTCTTGTTTAATTCTAACCTATCTTATTCTATGTGTTTTTCACTACTATTTTCTATACTTGATGCCTATAATTCTTTCTTACTTAATGATGTCTTTTCAACTTGACTTCTTATTGTATGTGGCCTATGTTCCTTGATCATTTTACAAAACCAAGGGTTTTAAATGTTTGATTTATGATTATTTTGTCTGTGACCACTTACTTTTTAATATGGACCCAATGTACCTTCACTATGATTTCCTTATGACACCACGGGTGTCTCATGATTACAAATATATTCCTTCATATAAGTTTATTACATATTATTACTTATGTTAGCTTGGTTGAATATTATTTTTCCTTTTTTCTTTATTATCCAACACACGATTTATATTACAATTATTTCTTGTTGTTAATTGATTTATCTATGTGTTATGGTGTCCTCCATTTGGACACCTTTTCCATAAATACGAATGTAATTATGGCCATCACTACAACCTTTCATGTGATCTAACGTAGATTATCATATTTATCTGACATTAGTACACATCCTTATTGACATGCATGCTGAAATTCTCTATCACACATTCCTTAAAAGAGGGAATTAATAAAGGTATATTATATGTCTACAACTGGTACATACATATTGCATGAAACATATACATATATAGATAAGGTATATATCCTTAGAAATAACAATAAATATTTAAAAGAGTGATAAAATCAGCACTTGTATAGATCCATAAACTAAATGACTATCGGTGTATCCATAAGGATCATTGATAGAAAAATAAGTGCACAAGTAGCTACAAAAATAAAATAACTAGGAAGCATGAAAGTGCAACAAAAAAATCAATATGTAAGAAAATAAAGATTTCTCCAAATAAATTGATTTTAATTACTCACAAATGAATATGGACATATAGGAAATTAGATGTGTAAATCTTATATCATTAGTGGACAAAGAGCCCAAAATAGAAATGTAAATCACACACTTGAGATAGTTAAACTAAGAGTAACTCCCACTTAGCTAACAATGATGGCTAAGTGTAACTCTTGTAAATAACTACAAGTACAACTCCTATCCCTATTACACCTAAGAAAGCTACCTCCCAAAGTGTAGGAAAAATCCATGTGTTATAATAATTGAAATAAATAAATAAATGGAATAAAAAGTATCCTACACCAAAAAGGAAAAATTTGTAGTATAATATAAACCATATTAGATGTTTCTATTTGATGGGAAAATTCACATAAAAATTCAACATTATCATAATCTTACAAGTATTTAAAAACTTATAGTACAACTCAAATACAAATGACATAGTTCAAAAACATAAAAGGGTATGAATACTTTATTCCTTATCTTTTGCATTACTCAAATATAATTATAGATACGGGGTTTGGGGTCATGGGATTTTTTCTCTTTTGCATTACTCAACAATTATCATAATCAGATTTAGTTATACGACACACAATGGGGAATGGGTAATCGATGAATTTTTATAATATATTTTCCTACAATGGTGTGATCTATGGGCTTGAAATATATGAAGGTAACTAAAGCTTTTAGGATACTCTTATTTCCTTTATCTATTTGTGTGAGTACAAATCAGGTTACCTAGATACTCTATACACTATTTTCCCTCTTAAAGGGGATACTTAGTACTCATCTTCAAAGTGTTATTTCATGTGTAGTAGATTCCTCTCCTGTTATAACTTCTCCATCAATGAAAATTAGGGGCCGATCACCTTAAATCCTTTAATAGCTCAACACAAATAAAAATATTTGTGTTAAACTAGAATGAAATATCGTCCCTTTACAAAGAGAATAGGTGTATGATTTTATTTAATTTACTATGTAAATTTTAAATTTTTAAATTTACAAGAATTATTTACATTTGAGTTATAGTTTAATTTCTTCTATGGACATTGACTATACTTTATGTTATGGGTTTCACCATGGGATATGGCAATACTAGCATAAAAGAAAATAAAAATCAAGTTAAGATAGTGTGTTGTTGAGAAGACGAAGTATGAAACGAAGAATAAGGTGCACAAAAGATTCATGTGTGGTAGTAAGGTATATTTTAAGGCATGGAAGGATAGGGAAGGAAGCACATTCGAAAGATAGAATGAATCTGGACTTAGCCATTTTCATGGTTATGGGCTATTTTTGGAGATAGTGCATGGGGCACACAACCAGATGGAAACTTATGCGGTACGCAAATGTTATTTTTTGAAGAGCATCTACTAAGCACTTTACATGAGTTCAAGTTGATAATAGGATTACCACTACCAGTTAGCTAGAAGAGATCTATTATTAGCGCACTTACATGTGTGTCTATTATTGTAAAGGTGCATGGATATTTTCAGCATGCGACCTATTTTGGGAATTATGTAAGCGGTGAAGGGAAAGACCCCACCCTTATAAATATGTAGTAATCTGCGTAGATTAGTAGAGAGTACTGTGTATGAGCTATTATGGAGTTATGTTACCGAATTGATGATCGCATGAACTTATGGTACTACTTATTGTAAGAAGATTTTGTGTTCATTATGTTTTAATTTAATGGAGTCTATTGGATGAATAATGGCGTCAAACGTGTCATCCCCAAAGCCCATAAAATATATAGAGGGAGATGATGAGGAGGAAGATGAGAATAATAGCGTCTTAGAACATAGAGGGGTCCGAGGCGGCCCATAGAT